>JARQOC010000003.1:277937560-278118744 GCA_033576535.1 Allobates femoralis
GTCATTACACGGGTCGCTGGTCACTGATGAGATCTGCCTGTTAGACAGCTCACCAACGACCACATAGCGATGTTCCAGCAATCCCGGCCAGGTCGGATCATTGGTGGGATCACTGGAACATCGCTACGTGTAACATGGCCTTTAGTGTGTAGAAACGAATGCTTCATGGATGCCATATGGAAGACAATGGAGATGAAAAATCAGATGTTTTTTTTTATACGTTAGTGTGAACCATATCCCAATGAAGATCATGTAGTGAATGTTAGCACTCAGATCAGGTAGTAAGTAATTGTAGATTAATGCAGTTCTGCACACTTCAATATGGCCACATCAATGTTTTCCAGGCACAATCTGACTGGATGAGGAAGTCATTACGGACCATATACCATATCCAGTTTATATACAGTAATACCTCGGTTTTCATTAACGCCGGTCGTCGGTTTCGATTTTCATACTTTTTTTCGTTGGAAAATGTCTCGGTTTTCGTTGGTTTCCACATGTGACCTTGCTGCTAATTTTGCAAGAACAAAGGGCGACCCTTCCAAACAATAACATCTGCACCTTTCTCTCCCCTACTAGCCATCTTTCATAAGCCAAGAAGAGTCTTAAGTAAAGTAAATGCCATGTTAAATGTTCATTTATTCTTTACATTAGTCATTAAATTTCTTAATATTTTAACTATTAAACACTGTCTTTAGTCTCTATAAAATGTGTTGTTGTTATGTATTTTGGAGTGTCTAAAACTAATTAATTGGATTTATATTGATTCCTGTGGAAATCATTGCCTCAATTTTCATCGGTTTGGCCAATTGTTTTTGAACAGATTATCAATAAAAACAGAGGTATCAATGTATTGCATATAACATAAATTAGCTTATTCATAATGGTTATTTATAAGTAGATCCATAGGTTAGGTCTACTTCAATGCTGTTTGTCTAGGCCCTTTAGGGCTCGGACACACTTCCGTGAAACTTGTCCGAGTGTACTGTGCAGAAAAATCGCATTGCTCCCGGACCAATGTTAACTAATGTTCGATAGCACATTTCCGAGTCTCATACGCTTTTTCCGCATCCGATTCTCGGATTGCGAGTCAATCGCAACATGTTGCAATTCTATGCGAGTCACGGACGAGACTCACCAATGCAAGTCTATGGGTACGACAAAAAACTCGGATTGTACTCGGACAGCACTCGCAAGCCACACTGACGAAAAGTCACATGACATTCGTCCAACTCTTGGATCTGAGAATCGGACAGTTTTTTCACTTGGATGTGTGTCCATACCCTAAGGCAATGTTTCTACACAGCATCTCCACTACATGGGTGGCACAGTGGCTCAGTGGTAGCACTGCAGACTTGCAGCGCTGGGGTCCTGACTTCAATGTCCTCCAAGGACAACATCAGAAAGGAGTTTGTATGTTGTTCCTGTGTTTGCATGAGTTTTCTCCCATATTCCAAAGACATAGTGATAGGATGTTTAGATTGTGAGCCCCAATGGGGACAGTGTTAAAAATGTATGTAAAGTGCTATGGAATTTTGAGCGCTATATAAATGAATAAAATGAATGAACAGTCCTCCAGCAAGGAGTGGACATAACAATATACTGTCATTTAATGTTGCGGATATCACTGCGAAGAAGGAGCAGAGCACCCACATTGGCAATCCCTGTAGCTCCTGTTACTTAAAACTTGAATTTTTTGGGCCACTTTGGCATGAGAATTCTATACATCTCAAACACATTTAGCATGGTAAAATGCACAATTCCCACAACTGAATATGCAGAAGACAATCCGCCGGGTTTTTCACATTGTGGGAACTTAGCCTTATTCTTAACCAGTTTTCATTGCATGTAGTCAGATGAGTATTGCAATTGCACCTGCATTAAAAAAGCTTAGAGGGTCGGTATGGCGGTAACTTATGGAGTCATATGGCAGAATATAATCAATAGACCTATAGCCCACCCAACAGGTGGCATACAATATTTTGCCAAATAGACTGTGCATTTTAAAAGACGTCAATCCAATATACAGTAAGTTATTGATTTGTTGATCCACAATTATTGAGTTATACTAGAAAGAGGGAGGTAAGGGCAGAATACCCAGCAGTACGAAGAAATTAGAGCAGGTCAGTATTGCATAAATTAAACCAAAGTCAGACATCTCCTTGTATCGGACAATGGAATGGAGTCTTAGGACAAACAGAAACAAACACATATAAGTATACAAAAACCATACAAGTGGATCTGTTACCAAATTCCCTATAGAACTGTATATGTTATTAAAGAGAGGTTTTTGTTCTGATGGAGATGTTGTACTTTGAAATTCTATGTAAGAATGGCGGCATTATCCTTTAAGAAAGTTTTCCTGCCTGATATTATCATGAGCATGTTATGAGGCCTGCTCTGGCTAGACTCACAAATACTCATTTTAATTTGAGGATAAGGTTACCATACTTACATGGATTTTAAGAGTGAGTACACAAGCTTCTTCAGGTCCAGCAGATCTACTTAGCAATATATGTGGTTTTCATTGAAAAATAAAAACGGTGCAAGATCCACTTCAAAGAGAATCTTTGTGCAAACTTCCTAAAGCACCTTCTTGAAGGCACCACGCACCTTTGTTTGGTATGACAAGTTTTCTTCAGGGGGGTACAATAGTTGTAGCATTTCATACAGGTAGTAACAACTACTACTGTCAGACAGCATAAACTGCCCTCTCTCAATACAATACAGGTGTACCTCCAGACAATACTCCAATTAGTTTCTTTTTTGGAACCACACATGGACCCATCAACATGGTATCATTATTCTTATGGTTTGCTCAGCAGATCACACCAAAGACTCCAACAGGGCTATTCTATCATGACAATGTCATGTTATTTATATAAACTCATCAGTCTATGTCAGTGACATGTGATCCTTTGCACTCTTGGGTCCCCACAGTAATGCATACATGAATGACACCATGAGAATTCTCAATACTTGCTTAACAAAGACTCAATATTGCACCTTGGCAGAATAAAGAAAACCATATGACCTGTTTCACCAGACTTGGACGCTGTCGGTAGTATTTATTTTGTATTACTGATTTTTTTTACCAAGTGGACTCCTTGGAAGTGATGTGCGTCCTTTAAAGCCATGTGCTTTGTATGTCCAGAAGTGGTGCCGCAGCCTTTTAGTTGTCTATGACTTCTCAATTCTTTGATAGACCTGACATCACAGCTATGAACAGCAGTGAAACACCCTGTCCTAGGTATACGGTACAACAAAGTCAAACCAATGTGATCAGAATGAAGCCATATGTTTCAAATCAGATGCAACAACATCTAGCAAATAAATGTTCTCAGACAATAAGCGAAAGATGACCAATTAAGGAAAATAGGTAAAGACCCTCAACTCTCCTAACATAGCATACAATTATGTGCCCAGGTAGCAGACCTTCATTGTGAAAAGATGAAGGTGCTTTGTGTAAACCAATGAATTGTGGACGCCAGGATCCCCTTTATTCTCCAAACAGAGGTTTAAAAGCAGCTGAGATTAAAGGAGTTTCCCAAGATTATGATATTGATGATTTATCCTTACAATAAGTCAATATGAAATCAATGGGGGCTGACTCTTGGCACCTCTACAGATCAGCAGTTTTTAGCTCCAACTCCATACACCGTGTAGTGTTCATTGACACCAACCGCAGCTCCACTCCAAGGGCTGAGATGCTCTGCCCGGTTCTGTTCACTGTTTACATCCGGCTTCCACTGGAGATAAGAACTGATAATGAGTCAAGGGTCAGACTCATACTGATATTGATGAGCTAGCCTAGGGACATCATAAATGTTATAAATCTGGAAAACATTTTTAAGATAATAATAACAATGTACCTTCCAATGAAAACCTAGTAGGTCTCATGTAAGTTTTATGACCTATATATACTTGCATAGGAATAGATTACCTTTATACATGGAGATTGTCATCGCCATAATAGGGAATAATGTTCAATATTCAAAGATTTCAACACGTCCTGACATTTCTTTGTCTTCAACTTATTCTTTCTCCAGTATGAAGAAACGCCTGGCTGAACAGTCTAACTTTTCATCACATTTAATTAAGTCTACAATCTCTGGAGTCATTTTTATGGTGCAAAAGACACAATAGAAAATCAACTTGGCCACATAAATAACAACTAAAGCAACCACTTGTCAAGCAATAAACCAGCACAAAGAAACACAGGAGAGTAAACCTGGCACAATGCAGGAGATGTTATTGAGAAAATGCACTAGAGTTTTGGGTCAAGCTTCACTAAAGCTGGTGTATATACTGTGCACACGTGGTTTAAAGATTTGTTTCAAGTGTCCACATAAAATATGTGAATAAGTGGGGTCCTAGAATGCCACGTGCTTTAATGACGTGTGCCATAATTTTGAGATGTTTGCCGAGTCAACCAAGAAGTGTCTACAAAGACGTCTTGACCTTCCCCCAGTGTGATAATCTCAACCATTGACTCTCTCCTCTCATGTTGTCTTTATTTTAGACAATGATTAATAAATGTTCCCCGGCAAGTTTTACTTCAATATATTTTGTCATTTTAAGAAAATGTCCAAGTCTTTGGAATGGAAAGTTGATTTTGCCCTTCCGATCCGGACCCATGCCCGTAGGCCTGTTCTGTACAGAACACATGTCAAAGTTTGCTCTAGGTGTTTATAGATATATAGATACATCTTACACAACAATGTTCTAATGAATGAGCCAGCTTTGGTAGAGAATGACATACTGTAGACAATGGGATGAGCTGTAATAAACACATTGGGCTTGTACATTGGTAATGATGAGTGAGTAAGGTAGGAGTGGGTGCTGTCAGACCTGGATGTCATTACTATGCATCATAACTAGTAAGACTTGTAGAGTAGGCGTGATTGTCAACTCCAATTGTCATAAGTGTATTAGGTATACAGAAAAGTCTAAGAGGTTTGGTGACTGGCACAATGATAGTGGGTGACTTACTTTTCTATCAGATCCCACACAAGCCTTAAACAAGCAGAACAAAGCAATGTGTTGAGTATAATTCCCTGATTGGCAAAGCTGGAGCCCATCAGATGAGGAAGCAGCTATAATAGTGGAGCAGACCCCTCACATGGCCATGCCTGTGTACAGGGACTGCAGTGTATCCAGGCTCTGCAGCCTTCTGCAGTACAGACACAAACACTCAGCTGTGAACAGGCTGACAGCACTGCAGATCAGTGACAGCACCATCCACCTGCCTAAAGCTCCTCATCACCCAGGTGGGCACCTGCCCCATAGTCACCCAGGCCTGGAGCATGCACCTGAGCACAGGCTGAGGAGGGCATCTGTCCACCTGCCAAGAACTCCTCATCTGCTCCAACAAGTCACAAGGCAAGGAGAAGAGGTGACAACATCTGCATTACCTTACTACAGTGTGGAGATCCTCAGCTTCCTCTGTCCTCTAATGCTCCTCACTGATGTGCTGTATAGGGGATCTCCAGCTTCTAATTGATCCTAGTAATAATCCTCATTCCACGGGTCTCCATGCCAAGTCCTCCAGCCTGCTAAGGCAGAGTAGTTGGGAAGTAGAAGGATTGGTGGCTGTCAGGCAGCTGATTGTGAAGGGGAAGAAGAGAGCAGGAGGAGGAGCAGCAGGGAGGGCTGTCACTGAGATTAGGAACAACTCTGTGGAGCAGCACTGCCACCTCATAAGAAGGAAGGCAAGACCAGCCTCATCTCTCCTCCCTGAGCTCTTACGTTACATTGTGGCCGGCCTTCTCCTCCTCACACAGCTTCATTCTGCAGCACACACGGAGGAATACAGCAAGGATAATATACATATATATATACACTCACATCTGTCGTATCAATCACCATAGACAGTCAGTGCCATGTCCTGGGAATCAGCAGACTCCCTGCAGATCCAGACACGAAAGGGTAACTAAATGTGCCAACATTGAGGTGTTTGATGCATTTTTGTCACCTTTTTCTCTTTACAAAACTGCATGTCTATCCCTCCCCCAGCAAAGTCTATGACAATTCTGAAGTGCTGTGCACACTAGGCTTTTTTCCTTGCAGTTTTGGTGCAGTTTATGGTCAGGACAGAAGGATGAGTATAATTTACAATCAATAGTTATGCAGAACCCTTATGTTCTCACCAGGGGCGGACACAGACTGCAGTGGGCCCCTGTGCAAGACATTTTTTTTGGCCCCTTCCCCTTCATAGTGCAACAAAGTTATGTAAATATATAGATTGTAATACTTATAAATGTTACAAATTTGCATCCCTTGAAGTTGTTTTGATATATTTGATGTACTGATATATTGGATATGTTTATTATCTTGTCATCTTATACCTGCTGACTTCAAACCAATAAAAACCATTGGAATATAAATGCTGTGTATTTTAGTGCAGGAAAATCTGCAGCATATCAATTCTTGCTGTGAGTTTTCCCACACTAAATGGCCTGTATATATAATACGGAGGCTTTGCAGGGTTGTATTTATTATCTGGAGGCTACTGTTGGGCTGTATATATTATTTGGAGGCCAGTCGCAGCATCCAAATAATATATACAGCCCAGCACAGCCTCTAAATGACATATAGAGCCCAGCACAGCCTCCAGGTAATATATACAGCCCAGCATAGCTTCCAGGCAATATATACAGCCCAGCATAGATTCCAGGCAATATATACAGCCCAGCACAGCCTACAGGTAATATATACAGCCTAGCATAGCTTCCAGTTAATATATATAGAGCCCAACACAGCCTTCAGGTAATATATACAGCTCAGCACAGCCGCTAGATAATATATACAACATAGCACAGCCTTCAAATAATATATACAGTCCAGCATAGCCTCCAAGTAATATTCACAGCACAAAACAAACTCCAGGTACTATATACAACCCAGCATAGCCTCCAAATAACATATACAGCCCAAGACAGCCTTCAGGTAATATATATAGCCCCCCCTCCCCAGTTCCATAATGCTCTCCCCCATATGCGGTCCTCCTTGTCAATAGTGCTTCCGCCCTATGGGGCCCTCCCATTCATGTAGCTTCTCCCCCATGTGGCCTCCATTCATGAAGGCTCTCCCCCTATGTGGTCCCCCATTCATGCAACTTCTTCCCCATGTGGCCCCCCATTCACCCCCATTGTGGGCACTCATTCATGCATCTTCTCCTCCCATATGGCCCCCCCAATACATGCTGCTGCTCTCTAGTCTGTCTCCACAGCCTTCTCCTGCACTCTTACCTGGAGCAGGAGGATCCCTGTCTCATAATGCTGCTGCGCTATCACTTCCGGGTCAGGCAGAGCTCAAGCTAAGATCCAGCCTCCATGGACATGGAACCCGAACGTTACAGCACGATCAATGCAGGGTCCCAGTACACAATGGATACTGGGATGCTGCCACTACATCACCTGCCCTGCCATATCCACCCACGCAGGGCCAGCTCCAGGTTAGGTGGTTAGGTCCTTTAGCACATACTGCTATATATATATATATACATATATATATATACCGTATATATATATATATTAAAAAGGTTGTGGGCTGTAATATATTATATATATCCCTCGCAAATATAATCCCTACCATGCTGTCTCTCCCCCCGTGCTCTATCTCTCCCCCATTGAGCTGTCTTTCCCCCACTGAGCTGTCTCTCCCCCATTGAGCTGTCTCTCCCCCCATGTGCTGTCTCTTCCCCGTAGACACTGCCTCTCCCACCCGGCGCGCCATCTCCCCCCTCTCTGTGCATGTCTCTCCCCCCTGTACACAGTCTTTCCTCCCTCTGTGCATGTCTCTCTCCCTGTGCGGTCTCTCCTGTGTGTATGTATTCCATCTGTGCGCAGTCTCTCCCCCCTGTGCACTGTCTCTCCCAGAGCCTGTCTCTCACCTATGCCTGTTTCCCACCGTGCGCTGTGTATCTCCTCTGCACCTGTCTCCCCCCTGTGTCCTGTGTCTCTCCCTTGCACCTGTCTCCACCCTGTGTCCTGTGTCTCTCCCCTCACTTGTCTCCCCCCGTGCATTGTGTCTCCCCCTTGCACCTGTCTCCTTCCTGTGCGCTGTTTCCCCGCTGCACCTTTCTCACCCTGTGCACCTGTCTCCCCCTGCATGCTATCTCCCCAAGTGTCTGTCTTCCCCCAGGCACTGTTTCACTCCTCTGCACCTGTCTCCCCCTGCACGCTATTTCCCCATGCACCAGTCTCTCTCTTGGGCACTGTTTCTCTCCCCTGCACCTGTCTCCCCCTGCACGCTATCTCCCCCCTACGCACTGTGTCTCTCCCCTGCACTTGTCTCCCCCTGCATGCTATCTCTCCACTGCAACCTGTGTCTCTTCCCAGCACGCTATCTCCCCCCTGTATGATCTGTCTCCCCATGCACCTGTCTCCCCCCTGTATGCTGAGTTTCCCCCCTGCATTTGTCTCCTTTCTGTGCGCTGTGTACCCCCTGCACCTTTCTCCCCCTGTTCACCTGCCTCCCCTGCGCGCTGTGTCTTCCTTCTGAGCGCTATGTCTCCCCCAGTACCTGTCTCCCCCCTGCACCTGTCTCCCCTCTGTGCACTGTCTCCCCGTGTGCTGTCTACCCTAGTACCATGTACTTTGCCCCTGGCAGGGCCCCCACCCCACCCCTGGGGTCCCCCGAGTGCTGCACCCCCCACCTCCAGGGTCCCCTAAGCACTTCCCCCCCCACCCCTGAGGTCCCCTCAGCACTGTACCCCCCACCCCATCCCCAGGGTCCCCTGAGCACTGTACCCCTCACCCCACATTTGGGGTCCCCTGAGCACTGCCCCCCCCACTCCCAGGGTCCCCTGAGCGCTGCCACACCCACCCCCACCTCCAGGGTCCCTTTAGCACTGTAGCACCCACGCCATCCCCAGGGTCCCCTGAGCACTGCCCCACCACCACACCTCTGGGGTCCCTTCAGTGCTGTACCCCCCATCCACCCCTGGGGGCCCCCTGAACACTGGGGTCCCATGAGCACTGCTCCCCACCCCTGGGGTCCACTGAGTGCTGTATCCCCACCTTCGGGGGTCCCTTGAGCACTGCCACCCCATCCCACCTCCGGGGTCCCTTTAGCACTGTAGCCCCCACCCCCAGGGTCCACTGAGCACTGTACCCCCCACCCCACCTCCAGGGTCTGATGAGCACTGTCCCCCGCCCCCGGGGGCCCCTGAGTGCTGTATCCCCACCCTTGAGCTCTGCCACCCCCATCCCACCTCTGGAGTTCCTTTATCACTGTAGCCACCACACCACCCCCCAGGGTCCCCTGAGCGTTTTACCCCCCACCCCACCTCCAGGGGTCCTTTGAGCGCTGGACCCCACCAACCACACCCCCAGGGGTCCCATGAATGCTGTCCTCCCCCTCTCTCCCTTCTAACCTCAGCCGTTGATTGCAGCCAGCAGCAGCAGATCTCATTTCCTGTGTGTACCATGGTACAGAAAATAAAATTGCTGCAGCTTATTACACTCACACTGCAATGAGCGGCTGCCACTGAGGTTAGAAATGAGAGGGAAAACAGTGCTCCGGGGCACCCGGTGTTGGGGTGGGGGTTGCAACGCTCAGGTGCCCCTGTCAGGGGCAAAGTGTACAGGTTCCAGTGCCCTTCCCGGCGGTCCGGGTCCGGCATGGGTGTGCTAGGTGCTGACGTCGATGACAGGAACCCGCCCCTTGCTTACGCCAGCTCCACATATCCCATGTGGACAGCTAGAAGTGCTAGGCTTTGGGGAGCCCCCCTCCATCTCGAGGCCCCAGTTCATTGCAGCGGCTGCACATGGGTTATGTCTGCCCCTGGTTCTCACCCTTAAGGCAGCGCACGTTCCTCCAACCAAGTCATCCTGGAGTACGGTAATAAATTTCAATGTAAGACAGCGTTCCACACAACTGGTACGTTCCAAAAACGAAGCTCTTTCTTCCATCATGTTAAAGTGCAATGTTTCAGTCCACCATGCTTGACAAAGGTCCAAAATGGTGGACGGAAAGGTTGCACTTTAACATGGTGGAATGAAAACTTTGTTTTTGGAACGTACCGGTTATGTGGAACGCTGTCTTACATTGAAAAGTATGAGCATGTCAATTGTTGGGGCATTTTGTAGCCCTCCCAGGCATTGACAAAAGTGAAAAAAAAGTATGACCAAAAACGCACCAATAGGGTGCAATTTAACAGCGTTTCTGATGCAGAAAATTTCTGGACCTAGAAAGTAGCGTTGGCACCAAGCCTAAGGGTATGTGCACCCAATCAGCAGTCCAAGACACAGTGTCTCCTCCTGAGGGAAGCTGGTGATCTGCAGCTGCCCTGGGCCCACGATGTGTGTTAAGGGAAGGGTGGCATTAGGCTTAGGGCAGCCTAAGATTGTGTGTCCACCTACTAATTTAATTCTGCACCAAAAACACATCTACGTGTGTTTTTCCGTGCGCTTCTTCTCATGTATTTCTATTCTATATGCTGAGAAAAATGAAGGCAAAGACCCTCTAAGAATAACTATGTTGCTTATTTTTTCTGCGCCAAAATCTGCAGATGAAAAAACCTGATCGTGGGTACAGCTCTTTAGAAAACTCATAGGGCCATTTCACACCTGCATTTGTTTCTGTTTGGCTTGCAATCCATTTTTGACAGCATGTGTGCCCAAAAACGCATTGCAAACGCATGCATTTTTGCCCCCATTAATTTACATGGAAAACGCATTGAAAACACAAGTAAAAAGATGGCTGCCAGGAGATACGGACGATTGTAGGGAGGCTCTAGGCACTTGGGCACCATCCATCGCATCCAAGCTAGCCTGTCCTCCATATACACACTCATCCTCACCGCTGTCACACCCGAGCACCCCACCATCCACCTGGGCCACAAACTCCACTCTGTGGCCGGCCCCAACGTGTGGCCAGTGGCCGTGCCCTGCGGCCCTGACCTTGCCGGCGCCTGGGCGCCTCCAATGGCACTGAGCTTCTCCTCTCCTACTGCTCTCACCCGGAGGACCTTCGCCGCCGCTCCACCAGGATCTCCAGCAGCGCCCGATGGCCACCTGGTGTTGCAGCTGGAACTGGAGGCTGCACGATCCGCCGGGTGCCACATGCTGGGCCTGCAATCGCAGCTCTCCCACTATCGTCCTGCCTCTCCCTATAGCGGTGGTCCCGTGCCTGCCATCCGAGCTGCTCCTAGGACTCCCGGCAGTTCCAGCAGGTGAGCGGCCCCAGCACCACTCCATCTTGACTGTCTTCTGCGGCCCCGCTGTCGCTGCCAGCTGCCACGTGTGGGGCCCGCGACCACACGAACCTTGCACTGGCTTCATCCCACCGGCGGCCCTCCCAGCTCCACTGCAGTAAATCCTGCAGCCAGCAGCAGTGCACCCGCGGCTGTCATTAAGGGCTGCTCCTGTGTCCCCAGACAGGTCAAGTGGTTGGGCGACCTCCCCCAGCACTGCTCCTCCAGATCGTCCTCCACCACTTCCCCGCTGCAACCACCGGGTACCAGGAGTGAATCTGAGGCTGCACGAGTCTGGCACAAGCTCCATCCCACTGACGCCCTCCCAGCACCGCTCCAATAAGTCCTCCCTCCACACTGCATCGCATCCCTGGCTGCACTACACCCCTGGCTGCACCTCATCCCTGACCGCATCTCATCCATGGCTGCACCTCATCCCTGACTGCATCTCATCCGTGGTTCCATCTCATCCCTGGCTCCATCATGTTCCTGGCTCCACCACATCCGTGCCTCCATCACATCCATGGCTGCATCTCATCCCTGGCTGCATCTCATCCTTGGCTCCATCTCATACCTGGCTGCATCTCATCCCTGGCTGCACCTCATGTCTAGCTGCATCTCATCCATAGCTGCATCTTATCCCTAGCATTGCATCTACAACTGAACTCTGGCTGAACCTCATCACCCTGCTTCACCTCATCCCTATGTGCTTTGCATTCATCTGGACTCTGTATGCCTCCATTTGCAACTGAACCCTGGCTGCATCTCATCACCCTACTGCATCCCATCCCCATGTACTGTGTATCTGCTTGACTTTGTAAGACTTTCACCACACAGGACATCCCCGTTGCATCAGTCCTCCGGCTGTATCCCATCCGTACGTGCTTTGCAATTTCCTGGACTTGATTGGTCTTCATCTGCTTTGCATACCCTTCCTGCTGCACCTGTCCCCCTGTCACTCCTGACCCCTGCCTCAATCTCATCCCCCTTCCTGCTGCACCTGTCCCCCTGTTGCTCCTGACCCCTGCCTCCATCCCATACCCCGGCTGCATCTCCTCCTCGCAGACGTTGTTGCTCCTCCCCGCTGCAGCTGTTGCCCTGTTGTGAATTCATAGATGAAGAATGCTGTTTGTGAGCTCTCTCCTGTTGTTGTTGGTGATGCAGCTGGCTTTGTTTTGGAGAGTTCCTCAGCTGATCTTGATGATTGGCAGTCTACTTCAGACTGGAGCATATAATGGGCCCGTCACACGGGGAGATGTCGCCGGCGATGTCGTCGAGATCTTCCTGTTCAGGCGATGTTGAAGCGGCATTGCCTGTGCGTCGCCGCGTGTAACGCGGCAACTGAACGGCAATTAATCTCTGTTTCTGAGTTCAGAGATTTCCTAACAGTGTCGGGAAATCAGGCGATCTAGCTTGAGCGATCCGAATGCCTACTGCCGTGTGACGCGGCGATAGCAATGGCACAGGCTATGTCTGTGTTCAGGCAATTCATTCGTTATGCCACATTGACGGTGAGGTGGTGCTGTGTGACACAGCGATCTGAAAAGCCAACATTGCTTCAAGGTTGTTTCAGGCGATTCCTGAATCGCCGGTTCGACCTGGGTGGACAGTAAGATTGCTACGTGTGACGTCTCACGAGCGATGCTGCAGCGATGTGCGCGTTCATGAGATCGCCGCAACATCGCCGGCGATATCTCCCCGTGTGACGGGCCCATAGGTGGTTGGAGCTGATCAATCTCTGCCAGTTGTAATAATTCCTGGAGGTGTCCACATCTCTCCCTGGTTTCTCCCTGCTCTGCTGAATCCTTGCAAGCTAAGTGAATGGGTTTTTGTTATTTTGTGGCACACATGTTGTGTGCTTGAGGATCTGCTTATTGTTTGTCTTGCTGTGAGCTGTGGGTTGATATTTAGTCTGCATATTTGTTTACCTGCTCTCAGTTAGGAAGTTTTCTTCCTAGGTATAAATTCCTATTCACTGTTGTCTGCTGCTTCCAGTTCTGCTGGTGTTAGAACCTATTTATTCTAGTTTGATTCACAGAAGTTCCTGCCGATATAGAGGGCGCGAGTCTTAGCAGACTCAGGGTTATTTTTTGGTACTATCTGCTGTTGAAGGTTTTTGATAGTATTTTTAATACTGACCGCAATAGTATTCCATCTTGTCCTTACTATCTAGCTAGTGTGGCCTCTTTTGCTAAACTCTATTATCTGCCTGTGTGTGTTTTTTCCTCTCCTGTTTCCCAGTCAATATCCGTAGGGGGCTTGCTATTCTTTTGGGGTTCTGCTCTGAGGCAAGATAGACTTTCCTGTTTCCATCTTTAGTGATAGCTACAGTGTTGGCCAAAAGTATTGACACCCCTGCAATTCTATCAGATAATACTCAGTTTCTTCCTGAAAATGATTGCAATCACAAATTCTTTGGTATTATTATCTTCATTTAATTTGTCTTCAATGAAAAAACACAAAAGAGAATGAAGCAAAAAGCAAAACATTGATCATTTCACAGAAAACTCCAAAAATGGGCCGGACAAAAGTATTGGCACCCTCAGCCTAATACTTGGTTGCACAACCTTTACCCAAAATAACTGCGATCAACCGCTTCTGGTAACCATCAATGAGTTTCTTACAATGCTCTGCTGGAATTGTAGACCATTCTTCTTTGGCAAACTGCTCCAGGTCCCTGATATTTGAAGGGTGCCTTCTCCAAACTGCCATTTTTAGATCTCTCCACAGGTGTTCTATGGGATTCAGGTCTGGACTCATTGCTGGCCACCTTAGAAGTCTCCAATGCTTTCTCTCAACACCATTTTCTAGTGCTTTTTGAAGTGTGTTTTGGGTCATTTTCCTGCTGGAAGACCCATGACTCTGAGGGAGACCCAGCTTTCTCACACTGGGCCCTAAATTATGCTGCAAAATTTGTTGGTAGTCTTCTGACTTCATAATGCCATGCACACGGTCAAGCAGTCCAGTGCCAGAGGCAGTGCCAGCAACCCCAAAACATCAGGGAACCTCCGCCATGTTTGACTGCAGGGACCGTGTTCTTTTCTTTGAATGCCTCTTTTTTTCTCCTGTAAACTCTATGTTGATGTCTTTGCCCAAAAAGAGAAAACATTCTTCCAAAACGTTTTAGGCTTTCTCAGGTAAGTTTTGGCAAACTCCAGCCTGGCTTTTTTATGCCTCGGGGTAAGAAGTGGGGGCTTCCTGGGTCTCCTACTATACAGTCCCTTATCATTTAGACACCAACGGATAGTACGGGTTGACACTGTTGTACCCTTGGACTGCAGGGCAGCTTGAACTTGTTTGGATGTTAGTCGAGGTTCTTTATCCACCATCCGCACAATCTTGCGTTGAAATCTCACGTCAATTTTTCTTTTCCGTCCACATCTAGGGAAGTTAGCCACAGTGCCATGGGCTTTAAACTTCTTGATGACACTGCGCACGGTAGACACAGGAACATTCAGGTCTTTGGAGATGGACTTGTAGCCTTGAGATTGCTCATGCTTCCTCACAATTTGGTTTCTCAAGTCCTCAGACAGTTCTTTGGTCTTTCTTTTCTCCACGCTCAATGTGGTACACACAAGGACACAGGACAGAGGTTGAGTCAACTTTAATTCATGTCAACTGGCTGCAAGTGTGATTTAGTTATTTCCAAAACCTGTTAGGTGCCACAGGTAAGTTACAGGTGCTGTTAATTACACAAATTAGAGAAGCATCACATGATTTTTCTAAGGGTGACAATATTTTTGTCCTCCCCCTTTTTTTTTTTTTTTGCCGATTAAATTTTTATTAATTTTCACTTTTCAACAATACAAAAACCAAAGCAAAAAAAAAGGAAAAACAACATTTCTATCACAACATATACACGACATTACAAGGTCACCATTATTTATGGTTCCCTATACACATTGTAACAAACGAAGAAAAAAAAAAAAAAAAAAAAAAAAAAAACATTCATAATCACCACAACATTACAAATACAAGTACAATTTTTAATTTACCCAAAAATTATCTAACCTTTATAATATTTACACATCAACCATGGTCTCCACATCTTTCGAATTTCTTCCCCTCTGGTTCTAGATTGGTATACCATCATTTCATTTTGACACTGTATATTTAACCTCTCTATTACATTTTTTATAAGTGGAGGGTTCACCTCTTTCCATTTAGTTGCTATCGTCAGACGAGCGGCTATTAGCACATGAGAAACAATGCCTCTCATTTGTTTTGGTAGCCTATTCATACCCATATGTAAGATTACCTGAGATATTTTTAATTGAATTGTTTCCCCAGTGATTTCTTTGATTAATTCTATCCCTCCCCCTTTTTTATGTTTGGTGTGGAATTATATCCAATTTGGCTTTAGGACAAATCTTTTTGTGTTTTTTTTTATTGAAGACAAATTAAATGAAGATAATACTACCAAAGAATTTGTGATTGCAATCATTTTCAGGAAGAAACTGAGTATTATCTGACAGAATTGCAGGGGTGTCAATACTTTTGGCCATGACTGTAGTTCTCCGGCCGTGTCGAGGTGTCTAGGGCATGATTAGTTACATTCCACGGCTACTTCTATTTGCGGTAATTAGTCAGGGACTGCGGTCAGTACAGTTGCCAACTACTTCTGTGAAGTCTGTGTATGTTACTCCTAGGTCATCGGATCATAACATTGCACCCCCACTACACCTTATCACCAACTGCAATCTCATCGCCCTCAACTTCCAACTGGCTGTCGTCTACTGCCCCCAGGATCCTCCTTCATCTTCTTCAACCACTTCACAACCTGGCTTCTCCACCTCCTCTCCTCTGACATCCCCAACATCATCATGGGAGACTTCAACATCCCCATTGACACCCCCACACCGCTGCCTCTAGACTCCTATCTCCTCCTCCTTCAGCCTCTCCCAATGGTCCTCCTCCACCACACACAACTATGGCCACACACTAGACCTCTTCTTCACCTGCCTCTGTTCCCTCTCCGACCTCGCAAACTCACCCCTCCCTCGTCCGACCATAACCTGCTGACCTTCTCCTCCCTCCCCCCCCCCTACCACGCTCCCCCCTCTCCGGAAACTTCCTCACCTCCGCAGAACCCTTAAACTCATTGACTTCCACTCACTCTGCGAGTCCCTCCTCCCTCTCTCAGACTTGGCTTCCTCTCAAGATGCTGACACAGCGGCCATCCTCTATAACACAACTCTCACAACAGCCCTCGACCAGGCCACCCCCTCTCATACAACAAAACCCGTGCACACAGACAACCCTGGCTCACCACCCTCACTAAAAAACTTCAACGGACGTCTAGGGCGGCTGAGCAGAGATGGAAAAAATCCCATTTCTCAGCACACTTCGCCTTGTACAAACAGTCCCTCATCGACTTCAAAACTGCACTCACCGCTGCAAAGCAAGCCTACTTCTCTTCTCTTATAACCACCCTGTCCCACAACCCAAAGCAATTATTCAAAACTTTCAACTCTTTACTAGGTCCCCATGCACCCCCTCCTTCTCCATTCATCTCTGCCGATAACTTCGCCACCTTTTTCAAACAGAAGATCAACATAATCAGAAAAAGCTTTGATCCACAATCCTCTCGGCGCCCCCCCCTCTATCGCCCAACCCCCCCTCGTCCAAAAGTAGTGTCTCCTTCATGACAGAAATTTACCTCTCCTTACTTCTAGCACGATCATACCTCACCACTTGTGCCATCGACCCACTCCCCTCCCACCTCATCCCTAACCTCACCACAGTACTCATGCCTGCCCTAACCCATCTCTTCAACATATCACTTAATACCGGTGTTTTCCGCTCATCCTTCAAACACGCCCTAATCACACACATCCTCAAAAAAACCTCCCTCGACCCTGAAGCAGTCTCCAACTATTGCCCCATATCTCTCCTCCCCTTCGCCTCAAAATTACTTGAAAAACAAGTCTATTCCGAACTGTCCTCCCACCTCTCCTCCTGCTCCCTCTTTGACCGCCTACAATCCGGTTTCCGACCCCACCACTCCACCGAAACAGCCCTAACCATAGTCACCAACGACCTACTGTCCACCAAGAGCAAGCGACACTACTTCATCCTCCCCCTTCTCAACCTTTCTGCTGCCTTCGACACAGTTGACCACTCCCTCTTACTTCAAACTTTCGCTTGGCATCACTGACCTAGCCCTCTTCTGGATATCCTCTTACTTAACACACCGGACTTTCAGCGTCACCCACTCCCACACCTCCTCCTCGTCCTACCCTCTATCTGTTGGAGTTCCCCAAGACTCGGTCTTGGGACCACTACTCTTCTCCATTTACACCCTTGGCCTAGGCCAACTCATCCAGCTCTACCTGTCCGGCCCCGACATCACCTCACTACTATCCAAAATTCCGCAATGCCTGTCCGCCATCTCATCCTTCTTCTCCGCTCGCTTCCTAAAACTGAACATGGACAAAACTGAGTTCATCGTTTTCCCACTTAGTCGCTCTTCCCCCCTATCCAACCTATCCATCACTGTCAACAACTGCTCACTCTCACCCATCCCCTACGCCAAGTGCCTCGCTGTAATCCTCCACTCTTCCCTCTTCTTCAAGCCTCACATCCAAGCCCTCACCACCACCTGTCGACTACAGCTAAAAAACATTACTCGAGTCCCCTCTTTCCTTGACCAAGGCACTACTAAAACACTTGTCCACGCCCTCATCATCTCCTGCCTCAACTACTGCAAACTCCTGCTCACCAGCCTCCCTGCTACCTCCCTCGCACCTCTCCGAACCATCCTTAAGTTTCCGCTGCCTGACTCATCCACCTGTCTCCCCGCTACTCCCCTGCCTTTCCCCTCTGCCCAACCGTTCACTGGCTACTCATTTCCCAGAGATCCCGTTTCAAAACCCTAACCTTGACATACAAGGCCATACACAACCTGTCCCCTCCATACATCTCCGACCTCGTTTCCTGATACCACCCCTTACGCAATCTGCGCTCATCTCAAGAGCTCCTTCTCTACTTCCCTCGCATTTCCTCCTCCCACAACCGCATAAAAGACTTCTCTCGTGCATCCGCCATACTTTGGAACTCTCTCCCACACCACATCAGACACTCCCCTACCCTGGGTACCTTCAAGAAAAACCTGAAGACCCACCTCTTCCTTCAAGCCTACAACCCACAGAGAGACCCAATCCACTGCACCATCTCATCCTCACCTCTCCTCCTCCTACTGTCTCTTCACCCATCCCATATAGACTGAAAGCCCTTGTGGACAGGATCCTCTGCCCTACTGTACCTGTATGATTTCATTTTCGATATTTTACGTTCTTGTCCGCATCTGCCCTTACACATGTAAAGCACCATGAAACCTAATGGCGCTATATAATAAAATAATAATAATTATAATAATAAAAACGCATGTCATTTTCTGCAAATGCAGAATAAATGCATTTTTGCAAACGCAGCCCAAAACGTTCCCTGCAACGTTTTGGTCTATGTTTTGCTTTTGCAGAAAATGACATGATTTTTACTTGTGTTTTCCATTTAAATCAATGGAGGCAAAACGCATGCATTTTGTTGCTTTTCTATGCATTAATGCAGTGCAAAAATGCATAGAAATGCAAATACAACCCCTCATAGATGTGACCTTAGCCATAGACTTTGCTGGGATGCGTTTTCACTTGAAGAATTTATTAAAAACTATGGGGCCGTTCGCATAATACATATTTTGACACATATTTAGTGCATATTTTTTGTGGATCCACAGCAGATCTGCACCAAATATGCAGCAGCTTGTTTTCCCTGCAAAGTCTATGGGATGCTGTGGAGTTTACTACATTTTTCACCAATAGAATGCGTTGCTTATTTTGTGCCTAATTTGCATTAAAGGGGAGAAACAACTTGTAAGGCTGGCTTCACACCACGGTAAGGTCCGGTCAGGGGCTGTCCGGTGTAAACTAGACAGCCCCGGACCGGTTTTTGGCCCCATAGTAGCCTATGGGGCTGGATGGAGCCGGATGGCAGCTCTCTGCCATCCGGTTTCATCTCTGCGGTGTAATCCGGGGAGAAAAATCTCCCCAAAATGCCTATCCCGGATTTGCCCGGATTGTCCTGGACTCTCTCGGATCCGGGGCAAGCCGGTTCTTACTAACATGGGAGCCTATGGGGCCGGATTGCCACGGTCGGGGTAAATCCGGGAACTGGATACCTGCGGCTGCACGCCGCTGTTGCTTCAGGACTGCGGCTAGCTTCATGCTAGCCACAATCTTGAAAAATTATCAGCTGCGGCTGCAATTACAGCCATCCGGCTGCACACAGGACCAGAGGGCACATTTGGCCCTCCGATTCTGTGTGCTGATCCGGTCCGGGGCTGTCAGGTTCATGCCTGACAGCCCCGGACCGGACCGGACCGTGCCGTGGTGTGAAGCCAGCCTTAGTACTGTCACTGCCCTCCTACATAAAAAAGCAGAGCTGTCCACTGCAGTTCTAGGATTATTACAACAATCTCCATATACCCTCAGGAGTCCCCCCAGGTTTTGATAGGACCGCTGGATACTACTTAAGGTCAAGTCCAAAAACAACGAAAAGAGTAGATACTCAGATATTAGTTCATTTGAGGTGAATTTTATTGTAACACCCATGAAAAAGACACTGGTGAGGGAGGCTATGCAGGTGCCCACTCACACACCTCCATCAATAAGCAGCAAGTTTACAAGTTACATCAAGGTCTCCGCCATGATACATAGTTATACCCATCAAAAAGAGAGAGTCATCATCATACAGTTGTATACACTGATATTGAAATGATCCAAGCTTTACAGTCTAAGGCAATGGTCACATTTAGAATGTAAAATGCAGTTACCGCATCCAGATCCAAATGCGGTAATCTCATGTGCATTCAGACACATTTTGCATTCTAAATTTGTCCCTAAACCCTCATCCGGTAACCGGATTGCTCTTTAATGTGCAATCCAGTTGCTGGATGCTTAGTTCATCCCTGCTGTTTCGGGGATGAACAAAGGGTTAATGTGTTAAATATATGTAGGCAACATGTCTCCAGGGAGTGTCCTCCCTAGAGACATGTTGTCCAAGTACACTGGCATGTTAATGGTTAATAGCTTGTATTACTGTATCACCGCTACTTGTTGACTTTTAAAACTTATGAATGAAAGCCGGCGGCTCCTCTGTGTAGTATCAGTACGTAATGTGCGTAAGCACCAGGGACAGCTCCTTTTTGAGGATGCTGCCCTGCAATATGCTTATGCACATTACGTACTGATACTACACAGAGGAACCGCCGGCTTTCATTCATAAGTTTTAAAAGTCGACAAGTAGCGGTGATACAGTAATACAACCTATTAACCATTAACATGCCAGTGTATTTGGACAACATGTCTCTAGGGAGGGTGGACACTCCCTGGAGACATGTTGCACACATATATTTAACACATTAACCCTTTGTATGAAGATGATGACTCTCTCTTTTTGATGGGTATAACTATGTATCGATGCGGAGACCTTGATGGAGGTGTGTGAGTGGGCACCTGCACAGCCTCCCTCACCAGTGTCTTTTTCATGGGTGTTACAATAAAATTCAACTTAAATAAACTAATATCTGAGTATCTACTCTTTTCGTTGTTTTTGATTTTCCGTTCTAGGATGCATAAATCACTTATAAATGTATTAAATCATATCTGCTCTTCAGCTCTCACCCCTCCCTCAGTGGTCCGATAAAATCAGCTTAATGCTGCAGCTGTGACAGGAGGTGTGTCGGAAACGTAAACCCTGGGGCCACCTGGATCATCTTACATTCTTGCCCCCTCACACTTCTATATGGACAGTGGACGTGTCAGGAGGTGTGGCCACCGATCTTATGCTCACACTGCAATCCTGCCCCTGATATACTATCCTATGGCTAGGGTCACACATACCAGACTTTTTTTGCTTCAGGTCTGTTTGTGTAGCAAAATTTTCCATTTTTTTTCTTGAGTCCCAAAAACAGATCCGTTAACGGATTGTGCACTTTCAAAAAACGCATGCAGTTTTATGCAGCAGCCCAAAAATGCTGCTAGCAGCGTTTTTGGGGTCCGTTACAAAAACGGATGCGTTTTTCTAAGGGCTCTAAAAAGCGGATTTGGATGTGTGACCCTAGCTTATGTAATGTAATAGGGCTGTTTTCAATTAAAATAGCAGTAATGTCACTAGGAAGATATAAATACACACAGTGATCTTTTGCTATATGATGGTGCATAATGTGCCATGTATCAGCCTAGGAGCACAGGCAAAGTACTTCATTGATTTATTGAGCAATTCCATGGTCTCCCATTCCCATAGCAATTTGATACATTCCCCTGAAACTGTAGCACTATGAATCCTCACTGTCATAGAAAAGCATCCAGAGGTCTGTACAGCATTTGTTACACATGGTATAAACCCCAAAGTTTCTTTATTCCTTTATCTGTTAACTAGCTGGGTGCCCGATGCAGATGCATCGGGATTCTAGAAGAGCGAGTCTCTGACTCGCAATGGCCGCTTCGCGGCCAATGCTTCGCGCTGCTAAGGCGACTCGCCATGCCCGCTGTGCGGGCATAGCGAGTCGCCTTAGAACTGCTCGCAATGGCCGCTGCGCGGCCAATGCTTCGGTCGTATCCACATGACCACGCTGACTCGCAGCGTGAGCGGTCTCAAAAGGGGCAAAAAACCCATTCGTGATTATATAATAGATTATAATGTGCACCAAACATATATGGGCTTAAAATATCTATGTATCTATCTATTATCTATCTCTCATGGCCACTTTACACGCGGCAACAGGTAGATAGAAAACGGCAGGTGTCGGAGACAATTGTACCTTTTACCTTCAAAACACCTTGAAGTGGCTGCATGTAATTCAGGTATCTGCAAGGTGTTTTGAAGGTAAAAGGTACAATTGTCTCCGACACCTGCCGTTCTACCTGTTGCCGCGTGTAAAGTGGCCATTACATGTCTGTGTAGTTATCCATCATCTCTCTGTAAATCTGTCTATTATTATTATTATTTATTTATATAGCGCCATTAGGTTCCATGGCGCTTTACATGAGGATGAGGGAGACAAGAACAAGTACACTAAATCTAGGCGATCAGGACGTACAGGTACAGGAGGGGCAGGGACTCTGTCCACAAGGGCTCACAGTCTAAGAGGGCCGGTTAGGATACAGTAGGATGGGGGAATGTCAGGTATGGGGCGGTCGCCTGGATCTCATGGCAGGTTGTAGGCTTGACGGAACAGGTGAGTCTTCAGGTGACACTTGAAGCTTCTCAGGGTAGACGAGTGTCTGACGTGTTCGGGCAGGGAGTTCCAGAGTAAGGCAGATGCCCGGGAGAAGTCCTGGACTCGGTTGTGCGAAGAGGTGATGAGGGGGGAGCAGAGGAGGAGTTCTTGGGAGGAGCGGAGGTTGCGTGAGGGTAGGTATCGGGAGACCAGGTCAGAGATGTATGGTGGGGCCAGGTTGTGTATGGCTTTGTACGCCATGGTTAGTGTTTTGAATTGGGATCTCTTGGAGACGGGGAGCCAGTTAAGGGCTTGGCAGAGGGGGGAGACAGGGGAGTAGCGGGAGGACATATAGATGAGTCGGGCAGCGGAGTTGAGGATAGACTGGAGAGGTGTGAGGGAGTTAGCCGGGAGGCCATTGAGAAGGACGTTGCAGTAGTCAAGGTGGGAGATGATAAGAGCATGGATGAGTGTTTTAGCGGTGTCGTGGGTGAGGAAGGAGCGGATCCGTGAGATGTTCTTGAGCTGGAGCCGGAGGGATGTGGTGAGGGCCTCGATGTGGGGCTTGAAGGATAGAGAGGAGTCAAGGATTACCCCGAGGCACTTGGCTTGGGGGACTGGGGAGAGGGCACAGTTGTTGATGCAGATGGATAGGTTGGGAGGTGGAGTGGAATTTCTTGGGGGGAAGACTATGAATTCAGTTTTGTCCATGTTGAGTTTAAGGAAGCGAGCAGAGAAGAAGGATGAGATGGCGGAAAGGCATTGTGGGATTTTCGAGAGTAGGGAGGCGATGTGAGGGCCGGACAGGTAGATTTGGGTGTCGTCGGCGTAGAGGTGGTACTGGAGGCCATGGGACTCGATGAGTTGCCCTAGGCCAAGAGTGTAAATGGAGAAAAGTAGGGGTCCCAGGACCGAACCTTGGCGGACTCCGACAGAAAGGGGGTAGTGTCTTATCTTATCTTAAGGTACCGTGACACACTGCCATATCGCCGGCAAGATCGCTGGCAATTCCCGAATTTGGCAATGTGGAAACCACATAGTATGTGCGTAGTGGCGTGTGACTGGGCGATTCAACGGCGAGAAATTGCTGGTGGAGCGTCGCCTGATTGCCCTGCACTATAGTGAAATCAGGCGATATCCACCAGGTGATTTCAGCGCATCGTGCCGTGTGACAGGGCGATAGCGACGTACACAGTGATCCTGAAATAAATCCCGTAGGTGTGCTTGGATGTTGTTTTTTTTCACGCCGGATCTGTGGTGATTGGTGGGTGGTATTGCGTTCCAATTGGCTGGTGGTGTCCGAGGTGCCTTATTTGATGACCCGTGCGTTCATGCAAGGCTGACCAATGGGAACGCAGTTCCGTCCACCAATTGCAGTGATAGGGGCGCAGTGAAACCCACTCTAGCACGCCCCTATCAAAACAGTATGCCAACATCGCTGCTACGATTGTGGTGTGTGACACGAAGATGTGTGAAGGGAAGATCGCTTCCAGTCTTCTGCAGGCGATTTCTGGAATGCAGGATCGACGAAGATCGCACGAGAGATCGCTACGTGTGACAGTTCCACAGCGATCAGGAAAAAATGCCCGAAACGTGCGCGCTCACGTCAAATCGCCAGCGATATGGAAGCCATATGACGGCGTCTGATGTACCTTTAAGGTACCATCACACGCCGCCATATCGCCGGCGAGATCGCTGGCAATTCCCGAATTTGGCGATGTGGAAACCACATCGCATGTGAGTAGTGGCGTTTGACTGGGCAATTCTACGGCGAGAAATCTCTGGTGGAGCGTCGCCTGATTGCCCTGCACTGCAATGAAATCAGGCGATATCCACCAGGCGACTTCAGCGCATCGTGCCGAGTGACAGGGCGATAGCGATGTACACAGTGATCCTGAAATAAATACCATAGGTGTTGTGAGGCACCGCCGGCATGCTCCCATGACCGGGGTGCATCACATGCAGGATCAGTATAGGATCCTGTTCACATGAGCCGGTTTTTACCGTAGTGTTCTGTGTAATCATGTCCGGCACCCAGGGTGTCATGCCTGAAGGAAACATGAGATCAATGAGCGGCTGAGAGGATTATGTGTACTGTGTCAACCTACCCGGAACACAGGGAGTTAAACAAGCTGTGTGACTGCTGTAGAGATCAGGCACATAGATGAGCAGCTGTATAGGAACTAGAGGAGGCTGATTACTAGCAGCCAAGTGGTTGTGTCTGTGTGGGAGTGGCAGGCACGATAAGAGCCTGCCAGCTGAGTGAGTGAGGGAGTTCACAGACTTCTGAGATTCATTCAGCCTGAATCCAGGGAGAGATTCAGACCAGAGATACAGATCCAGTCTGTGTGAGGGACTGAGAGAGATAGTCCAGACTGACATGATGGGAGATGGTGAAGGGAGCGTGCTAGCTCTATACTGGTAGCTAGGACCGGGGTCGTGACAGCTCCTGGAGTGGGGAAGCCATGGCGGACCCAAGTGGTCGTTGGTGAGGACGTGGGGCGAAACATGTCCGGTAAGGAGCCCTTGGGGATGCTTGGTCAAACTGTGACCTCAGGTAGCGAGACCCGGATCCGTGCCCGGTAAGACGGCAGTTCCCGTGTGATGGAGTGAGCTGTGTGTCGCGTGTGAATCATGCTGGGCAGGCATAACCGCCGATGGGTCTGACTAGGCAGTCGGTAAAGGACCCGTGGACGTATGTGAGGGCTTAGGTAAAATTTCCCTGGATGAGAGACGATGGCCTATGAGTAAGAGCCATGTATAATGTTGTGGAAGAGACCCAGCCAGTATGGATGATAGATTGAAGGCGATCCGTCCTGGGTGGACGAGAGGGAGGCTTGCTTGCTGCATGCAGGAGGCACCCATCCTTCAATAGTATGTATGTACCTGTGGCCAGACGCAGGGGTTAAGAAGGCTCCAAGAAAGGGTAACCAGTCGTTGACCTGGAGACCTGCCACAAGATGGGGGTTTGGTGGCGGCTGGTGGCCCGTACCGTCGTGAGGAGGCCATGGTGATGCATGGTTAGCCCAGGTTCTATGGTTGACCAGGTCCCTGTCATGGAGGAGCCACAGTCCATGCATAGATTATGATGGACTGTGAGCGGGGTGAAGAGACACGAGGTCCATGAATGTAGTAGGATGGATCACATTTGGTATGGAAGGTCCCGGTCAGGCTGGAGTCCTGACTACTGGTTAATATTGAGTCATCACGCTGGGTAACTAAAACCGGGCGGCTGGTACCGCCATTGGGACCCACAGGACTTGTTGACAAGGGTGGATACTTATGTGAGATAAATGTAGGTATTTTAAAGGTATGTAATATAACGTGTAAAGTCATGGTCTATGTGACGGGTTGCTATATGTAATAATGTAATATGTGTTATGCATGATACCCGTCTTATCTATGTAAGAAAATAAACGGGTGATTATTTATTACAGTAGAAACAGGTGTTGGCGTCATTACGCAGCAAGTGAGTCCCCCGGCTCGCTACCCTACAGTGTGCTTAGATGTTGTTTGTTTCACGCCGCACCTGCGGTGATTGGTGGGTGATACTGCGTTCCAATTGGCTGGCCGTGTCCGAGGTGCCTTATTTGATGACCCGTGCGTTCATGCAAGACTGACCAATGGGAACACAGTCCACCAATTGCAGTGATAGGGGCGCGGTGAAACCCACTCTAGCATGCCCCTATCAAAACAGTATGCCCACATCGCTGCTACGATTGTGGCGTGTGATGCGGCAATGTGTGAAGGGAAGATCACTTCCGGTCTTCTGCAGGCGATTTCCGGAATGCAGGATCACCGAAGATCGCACGCGAGATCGCTACGTGTGACAGCTCCACAGCGATCAGAACACAGTGCCCGAAACGTGCGCACTCACATCAAATCACCAGCGATATGGAAGTGACGGTACCTTTATGTAATCATCCATCCATCATGTGTATTCATCAATCCATCCCATGTATTCATCCATTCATGCATCCTATATTCATTCATCCATCCATCCATCCATCTATCCCAGAGGTCCCCAATGTCAGTCCTCGAGGGCCGAACCAGTGCAGGTTTTCAGGATCTCCTTAGTATTGCACAGCAGGCAATGATTCCAATCCCTGTGCAATAGTAAGGAAATCCTGAAAACCTGCACTGGTTCGGCCCTTGAGGACTGACATTGGGGACCTCTGATCTATCCTATGTATTCATTCATCCGTCCATCCATCCTATGTATTCATCCATCCATCTATCCATCCATCCATCTATCCTATGTATTCATCCATCTATCCATTCATCTATCCTATGTATTCATTCATCCATCATTTCATTCATCCATCCATCCTATGTATTCATCCATCCATCCATTCATCCATCCTATGTATTCATCCATCCATCCATCCATTCATCCATCCTATGTATTCATTCATCCATCTTATGTATTCATCCATCCACTCACCCATCCATTCATTCATCCATCTATCCTATGTATTCAAACATCCATCTATCCATCCACCCTATGTATAAACCATACATCCTATCTATTCCTTCATCCATCCATCCATCCTATGTATTCATCCATCCACCCATCCCCTCCATCCATAAAGCCATTCATCCATCTATTTTATGTATTCATCCATCCATCTATCTATCCATCTAAAGGTACCATCACACGCCGCCATATGGCTTCCATATCGCTGGCGATTTGAAGTGAGCGCGCACATTTTGGACACTATTTTCACAACGCTGTGGAGCTGTCACACGTAGCAATCTTCGGCAATTATGCGTTCCGTAAATCACCTGCAGAAGACTGAAAGCGATCTTCACCTCATTGACACGCCACAATCGTAGCAGCTATATGGGCATAGTGTTTTAATAGGGGCATGCTAGAGTGGGTTTCACTGCGCCTCTATCACTGCGTTTGGTGGACGGAACTGCGTTCTCATTGGTCAGCATTGCGTGAACGCACGAGTCATCAAATAAGGCGCCTCGGACACGGGCAGCCAATCGGAACGCAGTATCACCACCAATCGCTGCAGATGCAGTGCGAAAAAAAACACATCCAAGCACACCTACTGGATTTATTTCAGGATTGCTGTGTATGTCGCTATCGCCCTGTCACACGCCACAATCCGCTGAAATCGCCTGGTGGATATCACCTGATTTCACTGCAGTGCAAGGCAATTTCTCGCCGTAGAAGCGCCCAGTCACACTCCGGAATTGCCAGCGATCTCGCCAGCGATATGGTGCCGTGTGACGGTATTTTTATATATTCATCCATTCATCCATCCATTCTATGTATTCATTAATCCATTCATACATGCATCTATCCTATGTATTCATCCATCCACCCATCTATCCATCCATCTATCCATCCTATGTATTCATCCATCCACCCACCCATCCATCTATCCATCCTATGTATTCATCCATCCATCCAGCCATCCATGACACTGGCAAGCTGTATGGGACCATGCTCCTCCGGGTCCTCATGCCTGCCACCATCTACCTTAGTGGCCAATTTTATACCTTGGAGGAAACCCTTGGTGATGCCAGCACGTGGCGTGACATTGCTGAGTTCTCCTCTAGCCCGAGGTCCATGATGCTGTGATGCCTCAGGATCGGCACTTACCATGGAGCAGCTAGCACCCACCATGTTATAGTCTGTTGTAACCTTGGCAGGTGGCACACACATAGTATTGTCTCAGATCTAGTAAACACTGAGTTCGATCTTCAAAACTAGTGAGAGGAATGATTCCTCAACCCAGATCACTAATGTCCTATGATCCCACCGCTCTGCTACCAATTGTCACGAAAACTTAGTCAGGACCTGCAGCTCTCTGGTGCCCACTTATCCTGGTGGCCAAACCCAATATTGATAGAGGATAAGCAAAGGAGCCCAGCTGCCCTATTTTATGTTGTCTACTGTGGTACGTGCTGTGACATGATGTATATACACCACCATTTCCTGCCAGGAACGTATATATACCTTGATCCAGTCACCCTCAGGCCCACAATATCACATAAATACAAAAATTATGCTGCCACCACCGACCTCTTCAGGTAGATCGGTAACCTGTTTGGTAACGTGAAATAGTTGGAATGTGCATCATAGAACAAGAAAAACGAAACTAAGCAAATTTATAAAGTTTTACTCCGAAAAGTTGGAAGTGTTTACAAAAAGATATACAAGATATTACAAAACAGACAATTTACATATATGCATAAAACGGTTACAAAATAAAAGGAATTAAAATAAGAAATTGCAAAACCTGTGCCATGCGGTGCCAACTTAGATTCACTGGGGGGAACAGCTTCCCAGAAATGATGTGTGATTCCTCCACGAAGCATTAGTGTCGTGCTGCGTCTGACATCCCAGGGTGGAATGAGCCCAAAATGGACGCTTTGATTCCATGTAATGAGACAGAAAACCAGAAAACTACCACTTTGTTTACCTCCCCAGTTGGCTAGATTCTGTAGACCCATCCAGCTGGACAAGACTTCAAATCATCCATTTGTCCATACCTTTGAATTGGATACTCCCACGTCCAAGATATGTATATCATGTTTACCCTCACTAATTTACATGATGCTGGATACCAAATATGATATGTCCATGATGTTCAGTAGGTCAGAACTCATTTCCCAGGTTTCTGACCCGTTTCCAGACATATCAGATATAGCATTAAAACCGAAAAAGGTAAACATTACAAAAATATGATTTATGGAATTTTGACATGAACATGTCTTATTAAATTTGGCATTAAAAGACTGTAACTTAAGACAAAAGGGTTCAGTAAGGACAAAACCAGATCAGACTAGCTGACCTCTGCTTAGCCATATGTTTATGGTAGGCAGATCGTAAAGATTCCAAATATGGGAGGGGGGACGAAGAGAAGGGCTGCCTATAGAATCTGGTCTCCAGAAACCCGTGGTGGGGGAAAGTCTTATGTCAATTTTGGCTGTGTTCCTACACGCTTGAAAATAATTCATATTTCCCTAACACTGAGTCTGTCCACTCCTTCTGTGTCTTCCTGCACTACCACCACCATCATCCACACAGACTCAAATACTAAACCCTGGGAGAAGAAGGAACATCCAGCTCCTGAAAAATTATGTGAATGGAGGATTTTATTTGTAAATTAGCATCAGGCTCCAATATTCACAGCACATACATAGGCTCATATAACATGCATTAAATACGGCAGAGAGCATCGCCACGGCATCGCGTTTCGAACATAGTCCTTTATCAGGCTTGATAAAGGACTATGGCCGAAACGCGTTGCCGTTGTGACCCTCCCTGCTGTATAATTCTTCTATTGCATTTGTACGGTGTCAGGACGCAAGTTCGTGCATATCGGAGTCTACGTGGTGAGCTGATTAACCCTTCATTTGCGTACTAAGCCCTGAGGACCCGCTCCATCTGGGGAGTGATGCATCTAGCTACATATACATCTATTACCCAGGGTCACTACAAGCAGCGCTGGTCATCCTGATGAGAATCCATGGATGGCGTCTTGATAAACTTTATTCCCTGTAAATATCCCCTTTTTATGCTCAGTCATGGCCACAGCCTCTGGAGTTGCCACTGTGACCATTGAACAGACTGATACCCCCAGAGTATCTGAGTACCCCCGGCCTTTGTGGCCGATGCATATGCACAACACTATACTGAATATTCAGGTCCACACTATATACATACATTATATAGATACACTAATACAGCATGTAGTGTGAACCTGTATACAGAGTACAGTTTTGTGTAGAGACACACAGATAGACACACAGACATCATACTCACCAGCAGCAACTCCATCTTGACTCCTTTGCATCCTGCTGGCACCCGTGCAATTTCCAGTTTGCGCGCCACGGCTGTGATGGACAGGAGAGGGGGCTCGCTCAAAAGGTGAGGTGGTGAGGCCCAGAGGACACTGGCATTAGAGGGGGCCCATAAAATAGGTTAGGGGGTGGGTCCAGTGAAGATTGGGTCCCACAACCTAACCTCTCCTTCGAGCCCCGTCTCCTGTCAATCACCGCCTCACAGCTGTCACAGTAGTCAGACCCTGTCGGCGGCCCTACTTGCAGATGCTATGCAATTTTATATCTACAGAATGCCAATTCTTTCAGCATTTTTGCTGTAGATTTCATCCATACAAATGAGTAGGAAAAAATCTGTACCAAAAAACGCATGTTTCTAAAACATCAAAACTGATTAAAAAAAGCTGTAAAAATACACATATTTTATACTGTTTTTCATGCCAAGATATTTACAAATGGTGAATAGATTTCTGCACAAATATGTGTGCACATACCCGTATTATGAAAGACTTATGTTGGTTGGGGCCCTGTTGGAGATTTTGCATAGGGGCTCTCAAGCTTGAAGTTGCAACCATGCATCTGTCTAGTACATGGGTAAAACATTGATTAATTACAATCCGGCACTTACATGGTTACAGGAGGACACTTGCATATGAATTATTTATTAAAAATGCATCATCCTAGAAACTCAAGCTTTGCAAACAGGAAGCAGCTGAAGGTAAATATTTGTACATTTAACCTGATATGTTACCAGCAATAACACAACTATAACATTTTAATAAATTCTGATTTTCACATTTATTCACCAACATAACAGAAATAAGGCCTGTTCCCACGATCAGTGTTTGCAGGGTTATGAATGCAGCCAGTTGTCGTTATGTCCAAAACACTGCACTCTACAGTACAACCACAGTGGATGGATTTATAGAAATCCCATGTCTACTGTGCTTGTTTTCTCCATAGAGTAAACTGACCGGCAGGGCAGCTTCCTGGCTGCAAGCACAACAATATATTGCTGCAGAGATGGAGGCGATTCTGGCAAGTGAATGTAGCCGCCCTGCCCCGAACACTGACCGTGGGCACAGGGCGGCTTCGTTCACCTGCAGAGATCACCGTCTTCATCACGTAGCGTCTTCTTATTGTGTGCACATAGCCTAAAGGTATCTTTACACGCCGCAACCGCGGTGAGGAATCTGACCAGCGACATGTCGCCCTGGCACCATCGCCGTCAAATTTGCCTCCCAGTTGCGGCGTGTAAATTCGGAATTTGGCGGCGATAAAAAACCTGTCGCCTGGTTCCAATTACAGAGCACTGCTCCAAAATCAGAGGCAATCATGAAGGCGACATTCCCGGCTTTTGGCGTGTGAATGGGCAATAGTGATGTAATTTGCGTCGCCTATTGATTTCCCGTACGCATGCCACAGCGTGCTGGAGACCGCGCCCCATCAGCGATGATTGGTGGTGGCTACTGTGTTTCCATTGGCTGTCCCTTCACAGGGCGCCATATTTGAAGAGCTGTCACTTCAGCACCATACACATCTTCACCTACACATCCATCCACTACATCAGTCCAAGGACGCGCGCATTCAATAGCGCAAGCTATGCTGGGTGTGTGTATTGGAAGTTTCACTGTGTCCACCATACTGCCACATATGACAGTTCAGATGTTGGCCTACACAATGCACATGGGTGCCATGGGCAACGCACTGCAATCGTTTGTGAATTTGGTGACACTGATGGCTATATTACGCTACTCCCGCTCCGCGGACGACTACCTTGTTAGCGTCCTCAATGTTGTTTGGTGGCGCCAGTGTGTGTGGTGACGTCATGATGTTTGTTTTCGTTACTCCCTGCCTGCCAGGTGCCTGCCCCTCCTCTGTACATAGGAGAACAGTCATGGCCGCCGCACAGCGCACTGCCACATGGGGTCTGGCCGAGCTAATGCTTCTCATAGACCTATGTGACCGCCATGATTACTGGTGTGACCAGCGTCACCGACACCCACAGCTGCGCAAGCGCAGCATACTCAGGAGGATCCAGCGGGCCCTGCTCCAGACACTGGGGGTGGAGAGGACCTGCAAGCAGATCCAGAAGAAGATCGCAGATCTGAAGCACAAGTCCCCAGGGCGCATTGTAGATCTTTGTGCCAGGATTGCCAGGCTGCGTGGTGAGTATGTGGCAATGACAAACACACACAGGGCAAGCTAAATACTTCAAACACTACACAAACATCATGTGGTATTGTACCATGCCACATAATGTGGCCTAAGCCACCATGTGGAGCTGTCACCAATGTGCATCTGCATATTAGTTACACTGCAACATGAAGGTGTAAGAAACACTCATTTGTCATCAAAATGGTGATGGCTATAGTGGTCCTTGACCTGTGTGGTGGCAAAAATAGTTGTATCCTGACTACAAAGGTGACACCAACATATTAATGCGATGTTAAACACCCACATGACACCTTGCAGCACGTATGTGTGACCTGTGACACATATAATTTTGCTATACATTGATCACAATGCAGAACACTGAATACAATCTCACTGCTATGTGATGGCCCCCATGGTGCGAACACCTGATGCTTACTGGCTGCTCTTGTGTTCAAGTTACAAATACCTACTATGCTAAGCCAAGGGTTATCTAACATTCAAAATATGTGGCCACTGGTGTTGGACTCATGCCCCAAACCAGAGTGGGCCCTCACCATAGGGTACTATATACATATAATCCGCTGCACACTACACACTACAAGATACAAGTATAAGATATAGCGTAATGGCTAAGTGTATAAAGCTAATGTAAATTTGGATGAGGAAAATTGCAAAACTGCTAAGAATATATATAAGCAAAATGAGAATTTTAGTTAATGTAATGCATTACATATAAGCCCGATAACCAGTCTTCAAGGTATTCTCATGTATACCGGGTCCTAACCTTATGCCTCTGTCTGCGGTAAAAAAGCGTCTGAGGATGTAAGTGCCTCTAAGTGCATTTTAAAACCTGCGTGTATGGGTGTGGCTGAAGACTTGATAAAACAAGGAATGAACTAGATGGTAAAATGGTCTAGCTATCAGGCTATGTAGGGTGCTCAAGTAAAAAAAAAGCAGTAATATTAACATTAAGAGATTGACGAGTACACCTATAAGTGTAGGTGCTAGCAAGAGAAAAATCATTACTATATACATATAATCCGCTGCACACTACACACTACAAGATACAAGTATAAGATATAGCGTAATGGCTAAGTGTATAAAGCTAATGTAAATTTGGATGAGGAAAATTGCAAAACTGCTAAGAATATATATAAGCAAAATGAGAATTTTAGTTAATGTAATGCATTACATATAAGCCCGATAACCAGTCTTCAAGCTATTCTCATGTATATCGGGTCCTACCGTATGCCTCTGTCTGCGGTAAAAAAGCGTCTGAGGATGTAAGTGCCTCTAAGTGCATTTTAAAACCTGTGTGTATGGGTGTGGTGGAGACTTGATAAAACAAGGAATGAACTAGATCAGTGATGGCGAACTCCAGGCCTCGAGTGCCACCAACAGTGCAGGTTTTCAGGATTTCCTTATATTGCACAGGTGATAATATAATCACCTGCACTGGTGATGATTCCAACCTCTGTACAATGCTGAGGAAATCCTGAAAACCTGCACTGTTGGTGGCACTCGAGGCCTGGAGTTCGCCATCACTGAACTAGATGGTAAAATGGACTAGCTATCAGGCTATGTAGGGTGCTCAAGTAAAAAAAAAAGCAGTAATATTAACATTAAGAGATTGACGAGCACACCTATAAGTGTGCTAGCACCTACACTTATAAGTGTGCTCGTCAATCTCACCATAGGGTAGGCGCCAACCATAACCTTTTACCGTACCATTCACGCCGTCATGACATTCATACACACACAAGGTCTTTTCCCTATGTTGTATTTCCTTTTCTTAAATTGCTCTGTTATCATGTTTGATATTTCAGATGACGAGGACTCCGTGTCAGGGGATGCTCCACAGTCCCCAACGGCACCCGGGACACCCCGACCACCTTCCCGGAGGGCCCAGCCAGTCCCTCCCCACCTGGGACTCCAGCAGCACTGGCCCCGGAGGGCCTAGCCACTCCCTCCCTAGCAGGGACTCCAGTAGCCCTGACCCCGGAGGGCCCAGCCACTCCCCAGCAGGGACTCCAGCAGCCCCGACCCTGGAGGGCCCAGCCACTTCCTCCACACCAGACCCACAAGCCTTGGCTGCAGCCAACCCTGGAGCCCTGGGAGCACCACCCACCCCAGCATCTCCAGCTCCCAGCCGAGCCCTGGTGTGTTGTTCGCCACACACCCTCACCTTGAGCCTGCTGCTTCAGTGTATGGTGGTAAGAGTTTGCTAAGGCTTACCAGCTTGCTAATCTACTTATTGTTGTGTGCTTCACACACCAGTATGTGAGTCCTGATGATTTTTTATTTTTAGGATGAAGGAGAACGAGCCCGTGCTGCAGGCTGGGCTGTCAGCCCATCCCCATCTCCTACAGATGGCACCCGGGATGGTGATGTGCTGCGTACGTATAATCACTAACAATTCCCTCAAACACCCACCCACACATACACAGGTAGCTGAATAATGTCCTTCTTTCTCATACAGGTGTACCAACCATTGAGGAACTGCTGCTGGCTCACCAGGAGGCACAGCAGCACATGGAGAGGGCAGACTAAGAAGGGCAGCAACACCTTGCCCGCTTGGGTGCCATGATACAAGCCCTCCAGACAGCCCAGTCCGCCAGAGCCCCTACTCCATCACCCCCCACCCAATAATGTGACCATAGTCACCTAATAATTGTTGTCCATGTTGGACCCTTTTTGTTTTCCTTTTTGCCATGTTGGCACCTTAGTTTTTTAGGCCACGTTGGCCTCTTTTCTTATAGTGTCCCACATTGGGAAAGTGGGTAGTGTGTATTAGCTACTCCTAACCTGGCCAAAGCTTTTTGATTGTGTTGGCAATGTTTTTTAAAAATTGAACTCTCAAATAAAATTCTGCCCAGCTACATCCTGTGTCATCCCTTGTTGCAACACACACAGGGTAAAGTTTGGGAGGTTACATTTCACCAACCACACTGGGCCACGGTTTTACAAGAGGTATATGGTGTCACATGGCAAACATGTCACCATACTGGACCATTACAACCGCCATGCAACCCTATATGACATCAATGTCTACTATATTACACCCACAGTACTAAACACACACACAAACATACTGGTGAACGTGACACAGATATGGACAGAGTTGTGGGTAAATTATATTTTTAATTTTTTGTTTTTTTTTTGGTCAAAAAGTTTTAACAAAAAATGGGGCAAACCTGCCCATCAACCAAGTCTCTCTGTAGGGCAAGCTTGTGCATTGGCTAGTAGTGCTCTTGTTCTTCCTCCTCCTCTGCTGGCTCATACAATGGGGCCTCCCCTCCTCCTTATACACCCCTCGTCCATGTGATGAGCCAGCTCTGCTGGCCTGTCTTCGGGGGGGAGGTGCAGTGTCACGATTTTGCCTACTCCTCACAATGCATCTTGCGGGCGCAGTGGGCCCTGAGGTGGTCTTCAGGGGAAATGACCAAGAGGCTCCACATTGCAGGGACCCATCAACGCCCGCCTCCAGGACATGAAGGATGGCCCTCTCGGCGATGTCATGCTGCTCTGGCTCCATGCGGGCCAGCATCTCGCTGGCGACGTACCCGATCCAAGAGCCGAGGGTCCTCTCTCGATCTAGGAGGACCCGTTTCGCCCAGGTACCCAGCTCCTTGTTTGGTGGGGCAGGTGGTCTTCTTTGTTGGATTCCAGAGCTGGGCCCTGGGCCTGGCCCCCCACCACTGGGCTCAAGCAGTGGCTCTCCCGCAGATGTTGATGGGAGAGCGTCGCCAGCTGCTGGCTCCTCATTACTGGAGCCAGGCTCCCGAGTAGCCTGAAATATAAAAAGAAAAAAAACATCAGCAACATGTTGCTGTGTAATTTAAGCTAATACCACAACCAAACACCCAAGACAACATAGAGTGAATCTCACCAAGGCTAACACCAAAAGCCACAGGAGCAGAGTTTGGAAACCAAAGAAGTAGACCAGTGCAGTATACTCACCTGAGGCTCCACATTGATATGTAAAGTGCCGACAAATAACACAACACAATCTGTGATAACAGAGACCACCAAACAGAAAATAACAGTGAACAAGATTTGTGAAGGAAAAGCACAATGGTGACTACCACATGTGCTGCAAACCACATATCATTGGAAAGAACAAGCTGGGTAGATATATCACACAAACACAATTACCTACCTCCTGCGACGGGGCAGGGTCTTGGGCAGCGGCCACAGCTGGTTGTGGGCGGCGCCTGCTGCACCGTGTTCCCTGAGGCCCCTCCTGGCCCAGGGTGAAGAAGAGGAGGTCATAGTACCACAGACATGGCCTACGGACCTCCTCAGCTCCAGCCCCGGACCGGGCGTCAAGCCAGTTTTTGTGGGTCTTGGTGAACACGGTGCACAGGCGTTTGATCTTCTCCACAATTATGGCCACTGTCCAGTTCTTAGTGGGTTGGAGCTGGTTCGCCAGCTCCACCAGCGGCCTGTAGGCCGCAGCCCTCGCTGCCTGGTCATGATATTCAGGCACCGACACCCGGCACAGGCATTCGTGTTCCTGGTACATGGTGTGGAGCTGTGTCACAAAATCGTGATACTCAGCCATCTGAAAAACAAGCATATAATTGTGTCATGCAAACAGGTGACACCCTACTCTGTGTGGCCACCCCATGTTCAGCAATACTAATTACATGTGTTCTGGTAGTTCACTTGGCTATGAAGAATCCTTATTGCCCTTAACATGTGTCCATATATGGGGCATGCAGGACATGCCTGGTGCTATATGTATTTAGGGCCACTGCAGGGAAATATGGCAAGGTCTGTAATTACAAATGGCACACATGGGCTTACTAACTACATTAAAACACACACTCATCAGATACACACATATTTATGAATAAACATAGTGCTGTAGTACACATTGTCCTGGCAAGGATCTCCCAAAACATTATGTGTGCAACAGGACACGGAGTGTAGTCACGATGCGTACATGTCTCTTCTACAGGATGCTACATGAAGCTGTACATAAGGCGCACAGACATCTGAAAACATATGAGTCTGCAGCACACAGAAAATAACGTACAGGAGCGCCCAATAGCATGTCCCCCCACTTACCGTCTGTCCAACAGAGATCTTGTGATGAGACACTACTAGCACAATGCACATTCAAGTCGGAGCAGGGGTGGCGCCCCAGCACGTGCTTATTTAAAAACAACCTGACCAATCAAGAAAGCGCAATGGCGCATAATCATTGGTCGCACCTGCGTACGCCCAGGCGGCTACATCGATTACAAGACGCCGCTGCGGTCTGATTGGTTGGTTACCATATAAAAAGCGCTCACGACTGAGGTCCGTCACGCTTGCTACCCAGAGTCATTAAGTAAGTACTGATGTGCAAACATGAACTGTGATATGGCTGTGTTGCATTTAGAGCACCTTACCATTACGGATCGTTATTGTGTAGTGTAGCTCACGCCCAAGTGGTGGGGTATGTAGTTACTCTTGAAGTTTTTTTGTAATTTTTTGTATTGTGTCCTGGCAAATGGATGCATGAGTGTTTTGACAACCAAAACCCTATCCTCATTCACAAGCCATTTTGCCTTTGCCATACAGGATCATGTTTGATGGATGCGTGTGTCTTTAGTTGCGGGGATCATCTGAATTGTGGCCACATAGTACTGTCATTTACCACACACAATGGGACGTTTAAAGCCAAACTCAGATGTGAAGTGGGGCGTGTGGCTTCTGCGAATGTCTGTCTCAGAAGACCCTGCGTGCACAATACATCAGGGATGTCTCTTGGTCATGATGAGTATTCAATAGTCTGCTGTGTGGCGTGATATTTTGAGCATAAGACACAAAGGCTGGGGTACGTGTATAATGTAATAGTATAGATTTTGAAACAACCATGATTTAATGAATGCGACCTATGTATTTGGCCATGCCTTGTGGTACAGACGTCAAATTATGCCCACATAAGGCTTAGGCTTAGTGATGAGTGTTTTTATGGACACTAGATGTGGGCCGATCTACGCATGGTGGTATCTAGAATATAGAAATAGAGATTGCATGGGGAAGGCGGTAAGGGCTGAATGGGAGGAACTTTGAAGAAGGAGCAGTGGGGGAAAAGGACGGGTGGGCAGGGGGGGAGGAGGGAAGACAGAGCAGCAGGGGGAGAGGAGGATGGAGGACAGAGAGACAGGTAAGCGGGGCGGGGTGAGGGTGGAGTGTAGCGCACAGGCAGGGGAGGAAGGAGCGGCAGGGGGAGGATGGAGCACAGAGAGGCAGGGGGGAGGAGGACGGAGGAGAAGCGGGGGGTGGGGGAGGACGGAGCAGCACAGGCAGGGGGAGGACGTAGGATGGAGTGGCAGAGGGGAGGAGGACAAAGGAAGGAGGAGGAAGCGGTGGGGAGGATGGAGCGGCACAGGCAGGGGGAGCAGGAGCGGCAGGGGGAGGATGAAGCACAGAGCGGCGAGGGGTGGAGGAACGATGAAGCGGCGGGGTGGGGAGGACGAAGCAGCACAGGCAGGGGGAGACGGAGGATAGAGTGGCGGAGGTGAGGAGGACAAAGGAAGGAGGAGGAAGGGTGGGGTGGAGGAGGATGGAGCGGCAAGGCAAGGGAGGACGGAGTGGCAGGGGGAGGACGAAGCACAGGCGGCAGGGGGGAGGAGGATGTAGGATGAAGCGGCGGGGTGGGGGAGGATGGAGCAGCACAGGCAGGGGGAGAATTGAGGATGGAGTGGCGGAGGTGAGGAGGACAAAGGAAGGAGGAGGAAGCAGTGGGTGAGGATGGAGCGGCACAGGCAGGGGGAGGACAGAGCGGCAGCAGGGGAGGACGAGCGGCAGGGGAGGAACAGAGCTGGCAGTGGTGGGACAGAGTGGCAGTAGTGGACAGAGCGGCAGGGGGAGGACAGAGTGGCAGGGGGAGGATAGAGCACAGAGAAGTGGGGGAGAGGAGGATGGAGGATGAAGCGCGGGGTGGGAGGCGAGAAGGCCAGGTGGGGGGAGGACAGAGGATGGAAGTGGCGGAGGGGATGAGGACTAAGGAAGGAGGAGGAAGCAGTGGGTGGGGAGGATGGAGTGGCACAGGCAGGGGGGACGGAGCACAGAGCAGCATGGGGGGGGGAGGAAGAGGACAAAGCGGTGGGGTGGGGGAGGAGGAGCAGCACAGGCAGGGGGAGGATGGAGGATAGAGTGTGGGGGGAGGAGGATAAAGAAAGGAGGAGGAAGTGGCACAGGAGAGGGGGAGTACAGAGCAGCAGGAGGAGGACGGAGCATAGAATTGGCAGGGGGAGGAGGACAGAAGACGAAGGGGTGGGGGAGGATGGAGCAGCACAGGCAGGGGAAGGCCAGAGCACAGAGCATGGGGGAAAGAGGATGGAGGACAAGAGTGGTGGGGTGGGGGAAGCCGGAGCAGCACAGGCAGGGGGAGGATGGAAGCGGAGGGGAGGAGGAGCAAAGGGAGCGGGGAGAGGAGGATGGAAGACAAAGTGGCGGGAGTGGGGGAGCTGGACAGCAAGGCAGGGGAGGACGGAGATGAGTGTCGGAGGGGAGGCGGACAAAGGAACGAAGAGGAAGCAGTGGGTGGGGGACATGGAGCGGCAGGGGGAGGATGGGCACAGAGCGGGGGGGGAAGGAGGACGAAGGACAAAGAGGTGGGGTGGGGGAGGACGATTAGCACAGGCAGGGGGAGGATGGAATGGCAGAGGGGAAGAGGACAAGGAAGGAGGAGGAAGCGGTGGAGGAGGATGGAACGGCACAGGCAGGGGTATGGACGGAGACAGACTGGTGGAAGGAGGAGGATGGTGGAAAGGCGGGGTGAGGAGGTGGAGCACTGTACAGCAGCTCAGTGGTAGCAGAGTATAAGGAGCTCAGTGGTTAGCAGAGTATGCGGTGGCTCAGTGGTTAGCACTGCGCGGTGGCTCTGTGGTTAGCACTGCGTGGCTCAGTGGTTAGCACTGCGCGGTGGCTCAGCGGTTAGCATGCGCGGTGGCTCAGTGGTTAGCACTGTATGGTGCAGAGTGGTCAGCGCAGCAGCGCGGTGGCAGAGTGGTCAGCGCAGCAGCCGGTGGGCAGAGTGGTCAGCGCAGCGCGCGGTGGCAGAGTGGTCAGCGCCGCAGCGCGGTGGGTAGAGTGGTCAGCGCAGCAGCGCAGTGGGCAGAGTGGTCAGCGCAGCAGCGCGGGGGTACACAGAGTATATATATATATATATATATATATACACACAGTATATATACACACACTATATATATATATATATATACACACAGTACACAGAATATACATATACACACAGTACACACAGTATATATACACACTATATATATATATATATATATATATATATACACCCAGTACACACAGTATATACACACACAGTATATATACACACAGTACACACAGTATATATACACACACTATATATATATATATATATACACACAGTACACAGAATATACATATACACACAGTACACACAGTATATATACACACTATATATATATATATATATATATATATATATATATATATACACCCAGTACACACAGTATATACACACACAGTATATATACACACAGTACATACACTATATATATATACACAGACAGTTTCCATGCCTGGCCGCATGTACATATCACTGTCGCACACCTGCTAACCCATTGCAGGCCGGCTCTCACCTCTGCGTCCCCTCCCGATGCCGGTGCTGCTGCCCCTCATGTCCACGGTGTTGAGTGCGGTGTCCCCCGGTGTCAGCAGTGCGGAGCTGTGGCGGAGCCGGCGGTGGGCAGCATGATCCCGGGTGCCAGCCTCCAGCTGTCAGTGCAGCTTCCCCCTGGCTGCCATGTGCTGCTCACTGCCCGTGCACCCGGGGAATGTGTGTGCGCAGCCTCCCGGGGCCCTGACACCCTGTGCGGCCATAGGACGGCGGAGAGCGGGGAGGAGCCGCCCGCACACACAGGAGGGTCGGCTGTAACCCCTGCATTGCCGAGCGCCTCCTCCTGACAGTGTACTGATGTGTAGAGCAGGGACTGAGAACATCAGACATGAGGGGCGGCCTCTGACCAGACAGCAATGGCACTGGCATGATCGGGGGCCCTGTAGTGATGAGGGGGCCGGGGTGTTCTGCTGGCGCTTGTACCGATGGCGGGAATGGGGCTTTGGAAGCCCCGCTCCCGACATCGGGCGGCCATATTGGAACACCCAGAGTGGGTGTAGAGGCTACTTCAGGCAGGATGTGACGTACCATACCGTTACATCCTGACTGAAGTAGCCTTAGGGTTTTATTATAATAGAAGGTAGATGTATTGTACAGGAGGGCCAGGGGTGTAGAGTGACCAGGTTTGGTTGTCAGACACTGCAATGTTGTATTTGTGCCTTGGTTGGTGGTCTATGTGTATGTGTGTGGGCTGGTGATCACACTTGGGTATGCTGTGGTAAAGTGGCCAGGAGATGTATAGGGAAGGAGGTGGTGTGTGTATATGATGTGTGATGAAGCATTCTTGTAGTGATGTTTCTTTTTCTCACTTTTGTAGGGTTGGTACGTGAGATGATGTTCGATCCCGATGGAGATGCTATCGTGGTTCTTGCGTTGGTGGAAGAGCAATTGTGGCTGGAGCATAGAGGTTGCAGGCTCGCAGACCACGGCGTGTGTGTGCTCGGGATTGGCTTCGCCACCAGGACGCCCGGAGCCACATGCAGCTGGTGCGAGAGCTGGAGGATCATAGTCTGCATGATTTCAGGAACTACCTCCGTATGTCCGAGGACTCTTTCACATTCCTGTTGGAACGCATAAGGCCATTGATAGCCCGACAGGACACTGTGATGCGTCGAGCTGTGCCACCTGAGGAGCGTTTGGCTGTAACTTTGCGGTTCCTGGCAACAGGTCGTTCAAGGACCGACCTGCAATACACTTTACGTGTATCACTGTCCCTGCTGAGCCGCCTGATCCCTGAGATGTGTGAGGCCATCTGGAGTAGTCTGCTGCCATCTTATATGCAGTTTCCAACAATCCCCACTGAATGGATGGATGTTGCCAGAGGGTTTGAGGACCGCTGGCAATTTCCAAACTGCGGCGGTGCATTGGATGGTAAGCACGTGAGGATCACCAAACCCCCAAACTTGGGGTCTTTGTATTACAATTACAAAGGATATTGTAGTGTGGTCCTCATGGCCCTGGTGGATGCGAACTATGAGTTCCTCTACGTGGACATTGGAATGAAAGGGCGTATCTCAGATGGGGGTGTGTTCGCACACTGCTCCTTGGCCCAAGACCTAAGGACAGGTGGACTGAACTTGCCCACAAATGATGAGACAACCCATCATCTCAACTTTGCGTTTGTGGGGGATGAAGCCTTCCCACTTCAGGCACACCTACTACGGCCATATCCCCAGAGGACCCTTACTTCTGAGCAGCGCATTTTCAATTACCGGCTATCCCGGGCCCGCCGTGTGGTTGAAAATGCGTTCGGGATCATGGCCAATGCATTCCGGGTTTTTCATACACGTCTGCATATGAAACTGGAATCCATTGATGTGGTAGTGCTGGCCTGCTGTGTGCTGCATAACTTTCTACGTCGTAGGGATTGGTCATCATACACACCGGCAAGTTATGTGGATTCAGTGGACCCCACAACATGGGAGATCTGACCCGGGGATTGGCGTGCTACCGACCATGGTGTGGCGCCACTCCAGCCGCTGAGCCAGGATGCCAGGAACAGCAGAGATGCATACTGCTCCTACTTTAATGGCCCTGGGGCAGTGGCCTGGCAGCACCAGCAGGTATAGGGTGGCTGGTGTTGTGAGGCGGCAACATGATGAGGAGGGTGGAGTCACCAGGGTGGCTGCACCCTGAGGATTGGGGTTGCCTTTTTGTGTGTGAACATTATTTAGTTAGTTAGTGAGTTTTTTGGGGTTTTGAACTTTGACATGTTTTTTGTTTTCCATTATTTCTCATCATGTTGCATTTGTTTGTGTGCTGTGAACACTTGTGTTTTATTTTATTTTATGTGTTTATTTTTTTTGTGCACAAAAATAGAAACTAAAAAAAATTTGAACCAAAAAACAACCTGTGTGTGTCGTTACTTTGGGATACAGTGCAGTTGCACATAGCTTTATGCTGTACACAGAGGTATGTGATCCGTAAAATGCTATTGATGGGTCCGTGAAACATTGTGTGGTAATATGCAGTACACAGGTTCAGCCCTTTGGGCCACAGTGTATGGCGTAACTGTGTGTACATATCCATTGTGATTACAGATTGCAGAGATGTGTGGTCCGGGCACTACGGCTTGCATTCGAGTTCAGCTGCTTCCCATTTAGGGCAATCCCCCGGTGCTTAGGTGTTGCACGCCACATAGACAGTATTCAACATATGAAAAATAGAAAAAATGTATAGGCGGCACTCACTGATAGCAGGGTTTCAGTTTTCTTTAATGCTTTTCCTTTCAATGCATTAAAAGTTCCAGTGCGGCGGGAGAGGGAGTGAGGAGCCGGCGGAACGACGGCACCGTTTCGTGGTGAGTAAGCACTTTCGTGGTGAGTAACCACTTCGATGGGTTCCTGTCCAGAGACAGGAACCCGTCGAAGTGGTTACTCACCACGAAACGGTGCCGTCGTTCCGCCGGCTCCTCACTCCCTCTCCCCGCCGCACTGGAACTTTTAATGTATTGAAAGGCAAGCATTAAAGAAAACTGAAACCCTGCTATCGGTGAGTGCCGCCTATACATATTTTCTATTTTTCATATATCCATTGTGATGTGTTGGGCCCACAGGGGCACCTGTCCACACACATTGAGCAAGAAATGGTGTGTGTGGGGGATGTAGGTACAGTCCAGTACACACACAAACATGTGTACACAAACATAGTTCAGTTGTGCCATGGCAGCTGTGCCATGGCATGGACCAATGTAGGCACATATGGGCTTAGTGTTGTGTGTATGTTCCCACCATCAGCTACAGACGCAGACATAGCAAACCATTGTGTAGTGTAAGCCACTGTCCTGCAGAAAACCGCTCCTGTGTGACGCTTGAGCGGCTTGAAAGTGTGTCGCAGCAGCCACTTTCAACGACACGAGCGTGTATCCATCCCAAACTCCGAGACAATGGCGTCAGGTATTAACTAGCCTTCCAGCGCAGGCTGGCCAATCATGACACTATTGCGTTGTCCAATGAGCGTGTTTGGGGCGCGGTGTAAAAACAGTTTGACACGCCTATGTTTTCGCCACACTGAGCATGTACGCCCACATTCCTTTGGGGATTGTGGTGTGTGAAGGGGCGACGAGAGGCTACTGGATGTTTCCCGCTGTTGGCGCGGCGATTTCCGGGGCTACACATCGCCTTAGGTTGAGGGCGAAATTGCGGCGTGTAAAAGCGCCTCCAGAGATCGGAGGCGACCGTGAAAAACGTGCACGCGTACGTTAGATTGCCTACGATCGCCACCAAATGTTGCTTCATGTAAAGGTACCTTTACAGTCTTAATTTCTTGACCTTGTAAGTGATGAAACAAAGAAAATATCTACTCTGTCTCTCATCTTTTAGGCTGGGGTCACAGTACCATTTTTTACAAACGTTTTTGGAGACCTGCGTTTTCAAAAACGCATGTAAAAAACGCACCCATAGGCCCCCATGTTAAAAAACGCATGCCCTAATAGCCAAAAAGCATGTGTGACAGTCCCATGCGTTTTTGGAGCATATCCAAAAACGCATGCGTTTTTTAATAAGGGGCCTTATGGAAAACGCATGCAAAAACGCATGTACAATTAGTGCCATTCAAAAACGCATGCGTTTCCCATAGGAGCCCATGTTAAAAAAACGCATGCGTTTCCGGAAACGCATGCGTTTTTTTAACATGGGCTCCTATGGGAAACGCATGCGTTTTTGAATGGCACTAAAAGGTACAAATTGTACATGCGTTTTTGCATGCGTTTCCCATAGGAACCCATGTTATAAAAACGCATGAGTTTTCTACAAAACGCATGCGTTTTTCAAAACGCTCAAAAAAATACTACAAGCACTATTTTTAGGTGCAGATTCAAAAACGCAGCCAAAAACGCAGGGAGCCATCACACACCTTACAAAACTCATGCTGACATGAAAAAAAGCATGAGTTTTGTTAAATCAATAAAAAAAACGCATGGCAACTGTGACCACAGCCTTAGACAATAATTTTTTTTCTTAAGACCATTGTCATAGCACTGATGCAGTTAAATGCTTGTAGGAGAATTTGGAAAGAGTTGTGACCATTTAAATGGTAAAGAAGATCTCTGAAGTCTCTGATTCAGGGATCCATATTATGCCTCTAGGATGAAGCTGACAGCATGGATGCAATGATGCTCTATTCTGGAAGAGGGGTCAGAGGTTTTAAGAGAAGACAGAGAATATTGTAAGGTGGAAAAGACTAAGCATTGGGGTAGAATAAGAGCCAGAGCTAGTAGACCTCTAAATCTCCTGAAACTTATGTCATTCATGAGGTGCTCCAGAAGGAGAGGCTGGGCCATCATTCTAGAAGTGGTGGAAAGCACAGCTGGTGCCTTAGAAGAAAGAGAGACCAACTTCTATCATCAGTGAGAATTCCACTAATGTAAGAGAATATTATCACCTAAGGGAGTTAATTAGCTACCTAAAAATATGATTTATAGCTTTAATTAAAATAGTGTTAATGATGTAAACAGTTGCCGGTTTGACTAGTGTTATTAAAGCAAGTAAGCTCCTTGTATTAATAATATGTAAATAGCTATAGTTTGTAATGAGAAATGTAGGTACTCTCATTAAATGGGTTCTAATGTTTTTGTTAATCATGAATTAGTGTTTTCATTATGCCTGGTGCTAGTAAAGCCAATATGTTCCTCATTCTAGTATTATGTTAATGTACATAGTTGCTCCAGTTCCACTGATTTTGTTAATATTGAAGATTTAGCACAACAGCAGTGAGGTTAGATGATTTCCTGTAATATCAGGTCGAAATGTATTTTTATTTCTTATTTCTTATTTTTAAAACTTTTAGGCTTATGACGTACTGTGGTAACTCATATGTCTTGTCCCTTGCTTTCCCTGCACACGTCGGCTGATCTGATCAGATGACATGTGCCTCTAAAGGTCGGTTTACATGTGTTGACAACGTTAACAAAGTCGCTGGAACTTGTGACCTTGCAGTAACCTTGTAGCGAAGTCTCTACGTGTGACATCCTGCAATGATCAGCGATCAGCTCGCTGATCATTGGGGAATGGCCAGGGCTGTTTTTTGATCATTGGTCTCCCACTGGGCGGCCAGCATCGGCATTTGTGACAGCGGGAGACCAACGATCAACGACCTTCCAGCTGATGCCCAGCGCCGCACAGTACACGCTGGGACATGGTATCCAGAGTAAACATCGGGTAACTAAGCGCAGCGCTATGCATAGTTATCCGATGGGTACCCTGGTTACCAGCATTCTCGCTGGTCACTGGTGAGCCTGCCTGTGTGACAGCTCACCAGCGATCATATAGCAATGTACCAGCGATCCCGATCATTGGTAGGATCGCTGGGACATCGCAGCGTGTAACCCAGCCTTAACAGTCATGGGTGGATCAGAGATTTAATTGTGGCTCTTAACCAATTATACCCCACCATCAATCACTGAAATCAGAATTCAACATGCTCTGGCAGGGATCACTCCATTCCCCACTCCCTTTGAAACACCTTTGACTTCATTGTGGTGCACCATTGGGTTATCATGACATACAAGGGTCAGCTGCCAGGACAGGACAGTTTTACCATATAGTGAACATGATAGATTAAAAAAAAAAAAAATTGCAGAATTGCACTTTTGCAATTTCACTGCACTTGGAATTTTTTTCCCATTTCCCAGCACTCTATATGGAAAAATGAATTATTCAAAGTATAACTCGTCCTGCAAAAAACAAACCCTGACACCTTGACATATCTATAATGACAGAAAAATAAAAAAGTTATGGCTCTTAGAAGAAGGGAAGGGAAAAACAAAAGCACAAAAAACGGAAATGGCTAGGGGGTGAAGGGGTTAACAATATTTTTTACTATATGTTTTCAATATAAACAACAGAATTTCCCTATTTTAAATTAACCCCTTCACCCCCAGGCGACTTTTAATTTTCCGTTTTTCCTTCCCCTTCTTCCAAGAGCCATAACTTTTTTATTTCTCTGTCTATATAGGCATATGAGGGCTTGTTTTATGAAGGACAAGTAGTTTTAAATGAAATCATTCATTTTACCATATAGTGTGCTGGAAAACAGGTAAAGAAATCCAAGTGCGGTGAAATTGCAAAAAAAGGGAAATCACACAATTGTTTTTTTTTTATTCATCATATTCACTATATGGTAAAATTGTTGCGTCGGTATGATGCCTCAGGTCAGTATGAGTTCTTAGATACCAAACATGTATACTTTTTCTGTTATCAAAGTGTCTAAGAGAATTGCGCTTTCAGTGCTATTTTCCATGACCTAGAGTGTTCTTATTTTTCAGGATCTGGGGCTGTGTGACTGCTTATTTTTTTGTGTTTTATACTAATGTTTCTAATGATACCATTTCTGGGTAGAAGTGATGTTTTGATTGCCCGTTATTGCAATGTTGCAGCAACCAAAAAACTTAGTTTTGGTGTTTGAACTTTTTCTTCCGTCATGCAGTTTACTTATCTGATTAATTTGATTTTATATATTGATAGATCTGATATTTATGAACGCAGCGATAAAAAGGCTGTGTTTTCATGGTTTTTTATTAGTTTTATTTTCAATGGGGCAAAAGGGGGGTGAATTCAACTTTTATAAGTTTTTTTCATATTTTTAAAACTTTTTTAACTTTACTTTTTTATTTGCCTGCCCCTTTAGGAAGTAAAATCTGATCACTCCTGCTGTACAGAGCCGTGCTGATTCACGGCTGTGAACAGCAGAAATGATCACTTTCTGTGAGCACCATTGCTCCGGCATTGCTTAGGCAGACTTCACAGCACGATTTTAGAGATCCGGGGCTGTCCTGCTTGAACCAGATAGCCCCGTATCTGACTTTGGCCCCATAGTAACTCTTATGGGGCCAGATGGCAGTGATATGCCATCCGGTTTTGTGCTGTCCGGGAGGATCAGGCACATTTAGTTTTTCTGCCCTGGACACAAAATCAGAGCTTGTAGCATTTTTGTGTCCGGGGCAAAAATCGGATCAAATCTGATCCTCCCGGATCCGGTGTGATCCGGCTCCCCCTAACATGGGAGTCTATGGGCGCCAGATAACGCCGGATACGACATAAAATCGTCTTGGTTCCCGGACACCAGGTGCTGAACTTCAGCACCTGGAGAGCACCCTGCTGAAATTTCAGCACTGGACAGCGGCAGCAGCCGCACACTGCCGATTCTGGCAGAAAACAGAATCGGTGGGCATATTTGCCCTCCGGTTCTGTTTATCCAGAGCTGTTAGGTTGTTTCTGGTGCATCCTGCAAAACACCGGACACAGCCTGACAGCTCAAAAAACGTGGTGTACAGGAAGTGAGTCATGACATCTGAACCCACACTGACATGGCAATGCATCAAGGCCTTGGGGCTGTCAATGCTAACGGGGAATAGCATGATCCCTGCAGCGCCGTTTTAGAAAGTGCTGACAGTGATTGACAGTGCGATCTAAAGGAGTAATGGTGGCAGGTAAATCGCTGATCCACCTGCACCTGTTAGCTTCTCATGCTGGCTGATTATATCAGCCGGCAGGTGTCGGGAATGATGCAAGCTTACAGCATACGTTTGCGTCAAAGGGAGGGAGCATGACCAAGGACATACCACTATGTCATTTGTTGTGAAGGGGTTGAAAAAAAAAGCAGACTTCAGCTAGTGATTTCAAAAGATTCCCTAAAAAGTATTAAAAATAAACATTTTATTTATGGTAAGTAAATTTGTCCAATTAATTTTGAGCCCCTGAGGGCTCAAAAATGAGGAGGCTTTGTAGAAAGACAGTTGCAATTTCTAAGGCTGGCTTCACACCACCAGGCAGCCCCGGACCGGTTTTTGGCCCCATAGTAGCCTATGGGGCCGGATGGAGCCGGATGGCAGCTCTCTGCCATCCAGTTTCATCTCTCCGGTGGAATCCAGGAGAATTCAGATTATTCTCTCCGGACACAAAAATGATGCTTGCATCAGTTTTTTTGTCCAGGGAGAAAAATCTCCCCAATTTGCCGGATTCTCCCGGATTCTCTAGGATTTTCCTGGAGCCGGGCAATCCGGCGCTCCCTAACATGGGAGCCTATGGGGCCAGATTGCCCCGCCACTGTTGTTTCAGGACCGCGGCTAGCTCCATGCTAGCCGTGGTCTTGAAAAAACAGCAGCTGCGGCTGCAATTACAGGCATCCGGCTGCACACAGGACCTCCGGTTCTGTGTGCTGATCTGGTCCGGGGCTGTCAGGGTCACACCGTGGTGTGAAGCCAGCCTAATTGCTTCACAGAATAATTTTGTTCAACCCCTTTAATTAAGCCTGAAAGTCTGCACTTCAGTTTCATCTCAGTTGTTTCATTTCAAGTATAAAATAGAGGCACGCAGAGCCCAAATCCTGGAAATTCAGTCACTTTACAAATATTTCTGCAGCTAACCAGGCATAATATATTGTTGTGTTCAAAAGTTTACATACACCGGCAGATTTTTTGCTTTCTTGGCCTATTTGTAAAGAATATGAATGATAACACAAAAACTTTTTTCCCACTCATGGTTAGTGGTTGGGTGAAGCAATTTATTGTCAAACTACTGTGTTTTCTCTTGTTCAATCATAATGACAACCAAAAACATCCATACTCCAGTTCTGAAAAAAGGCAAAAAATCTACAGAGGTATGTAAACTTTTGAGCACAACTATATATAGTATGTACAGGGGGTAGAAGTATTACTGAACATGTCATAAATTTTCTAAGTAAATATATTTCTAAAGGAGCTATTGACATGAATTTCTCTCCAGAGGTCGGTAACAACTCATCCAATCCACAAAGGCAAATAAATCAAACCATAGATGTCCATAAATTAAGTTATGTGTGATAATAAGAAATATGCAGGAACCAGATCAAGGAAGGGGAAAAAACCTGCACTGCTGTGCAAAAAGAGAAGGTCCAAACTGGCAAATTAAAATTAGTTTATTTGTTGCATTTCAAAGTGTTTCTTCACTTCTTCATTAGGAAATCCACCAATTAACTTCCTGATGAAGAAGTTAGCAAACACTTTGAAACGCGTTGAATTTACCAACTTTAATTACTCAGACATCACCTTGGACTTTAGTTTTTTGGACACCAGCACAGCTTTTTTCCACTTCCTTGATCCGGTCCCTGCATACTTGTCTGCCTTTGTACGGACATGTGTGGATTCTACGGCAGCTGTTTAGGCTTTCAAAACTGGTTGTGGGTCACACAACCTCATAAGATGAGCACAAATTTTCTGTTTGTTGATGGTAAGACCCTATTGTGCTTTTTATATCCACAGCTTTTTCATTTAATAATGAGAAATAACTCAGGGGGCTCCATGAAAAATGTCCAAAGGAATAATGCTCACAGAAAAAAATTGAACCACCCTAGATGCCCTCATGGAAAATTGCCCACACAGAATTTTACCTATAAACAAAATTGCCCACATAGTTTTGCACCATTGCATCACATAGTGTCGTATCTGTGATATTTGAGGTGCAAGGTGAGGATGACCACATGATCCTTGATCACACTTGTCATTTTGGGTTACCCTAGTGCAAAAATTATGAAGATATATGTTTTTGAAACACATGTTTGCACCAGTCAGTCTATTATCATCAACAGATAGATTCAGTCTGGTCTCATCTCTCACTGATTCTTCCTTATGTCCTCTTATTCCTCCCCCCAGCACAGCACACAGGAGCACATGCTGAGCTCACGAAATAAAACCAGCAAGCGTGTGATCCAGAGGATAGCTATTACTGCTATCTGTATGCACAAATCTATTACTATCTATCTATAATCTATTACTGTTAACTGTGGTGTTACATAGGACTGGCAAGTCGCATCTACTACATTATCTGTATTTATAGGTATCACTGTATTATCTGTGATGTTACATGGGACTGCAGATCATATCTCTACATTTTCTGTATTCAGACATATCACTGTTATCTGTGGTGTTACATATGACTGCAGGTTACATCTACTGAATTATATGTACTCAGATATATATCACTGCTATCAGTAGTGTGACATAGGACTGCAGGTCACATCTACTACATTATCTGTACACAAAGAGTGATCACTGTGTTATCTGTGATGTTACATAGAACTGGAGGTCACATATACTACTTTTTCTGTACTTAAGGAGTTATCACTGTGTTGTCTGTTGGGGTACATAGGACTGAAGTTGACATTAAAGGGGTTGTCTGCCCTTTTTCAGAGGGTAGGTCCTCAGTAGTTGATGGCCCATGACTGGGTAACCCCATGCTACGGTACTTCCTGCTCCTCTATAGGTCACCAACACAGGTGCAGGAATTGACATAGCAGCACAGCTTTCCAATTGACATCACTTCCTCACCTGCCTACTTATGACTCCCAATAGAAAGACTGAAAAGAGCCTAAATAGTTATGTATATGCAAATAGAGTCTGTGGAGCCTCGGTTAGGAGTCTCAAACACAGGACTAGCCAGTTATCCTTCCAGGGAAGGACCCAGCCAAGGGGTGGCTCCTTGCGGAGAACACCATAACCACCATATTAAGTGGCCCTTTTAGTCAATATCCAGCTCTTTTACAAGATTAGAGATATCACAAGGGAATACCAAGGCCAGGTATCCATGCACAGACAGCTGTTTCGGGGTGTTGCCCCTCGTCAGTGTGGAGTAGGATTCTGGCTAGGTGGGAGCAATGCCTGGTAGACCAACATCACAAAGCATTCACTGATCTCAGGGAGACCAGTCCAAGAAATCACTGCGGGCAGCTGGCTAAAGCGTTCAACACAGTGAATTCCTAGGTGCATTGCCTCCTGGGAATTATGAATATGCAAATAGAGTCTGTGGAGCCTCGGTTGGGAGTGTCAAACAAAGGATTAGCCAGTTATCCTTCCAGGGAAGGACCCAGCCAAGAGGTGGCTCCTTGCGGAGAACAGCATAACCACCATATTAAGTGGCCCTTTCAGTCAATATCCAGCTCTTTTGCAAGATTAGAGATATCACAAGGGAATACCAAGGCCAGGTATCCATCCACAGACAGCTGTTTCGGGGTGCTGCCCATCATCTGGCTAGTCCTGTGTTTGAGACTCCTAACTGAGGCTCCACAGACTCTATTTTCACATTCATAATTCCCAGGGGGCAATGCACCTAGGAATTCACTGTGTTGAGCGCTGTAGCCAGCTGCCCGCAGTGTTTTCTTGGACTTGTCTCCCTGAGATCAGTGAATGCTTTGTAAATAGTTATGTATCACACACATAAACTGCAGGGTGGGGGGTATAAGATGGTGTGGTCTGATAGCGGTCCTGGCCTCCAATAAAATACATTGTAACATAAAACAGGCATAAAAAAAGCAGAATACATTTGAATAAGAATCTCTGGGCCCATACAGACCACACTGAGACTGAAATGACAGCTAGCACAGTGGAATGAACACTCATAAGAGCAGAATCTGTACTCTGGGACTAGATATGAGTGAACCAAACCTGTAGTACCTTGAGAAGTGAATTGAGCTTAGAGACTTTTGTTGAAATCCATTATTCATGTTCTTTGCCGCCTGTTTGATGTTTTATTGTATTTAAATGCAGCCCAGGGACGTCAATAGGCTTTTCTCATTGCCATTTTCTACAATGCCAGTCAACAATGACTTTCCTGCAGTGCCAGCCAATTGTGTTTTCGTTAATTAAAATATATAATTTAACCCCTTCAAGACCAATGACAGGATAGTATGCTCTTGGCTGTGTCCCTCCCTCTGATGCAAGCTCACATGCTAAGCTTACATCATCCTCCACACATGTAAGCTGATCTGATCAGCTGACATGTGTGGCTAACAGCAGACAAACGGATCAACAATCTGATCAGCACTGATAACCCTTTGGATCACGCAGTCAATCACACAGCACAATCCAAAGCACCACGGTGGGGATTGCTCTGTTCCCTGCCGGCATCAAAGGTTCCGTGATGCAGTCATGGGGACTCGATGTGTTGCCATGACAGCCCAAGATCCTATGAGGATCCCGGATGCTGTCATGAATCACTTCCTGTGGATGCCCGGCGAGCGTCTTCATTCACAGAGAGCGATCATGTCTCCTGTTCACAGACGTGTAACAACACGTCTGTGAACAAGAGAAGCAATTGGAGTGTGCAATGCTGAGGTGCCCTAAAGGGCAGTGTAAAATAAAGTAAGAGTAAAGAAAAGTTTCTTAAAAATATGAAAAAAAAATAAAAGTTCATATCATCCCCTATTTACTCCATTGAAAATAAAACTATTAAAAAAATAAAAATCACAAATTTTGTATCATTGTTAGAAATTCCCAATCTATTAAAATATAAAATCAATTACCGTATATACTCGCGTATAAGCCGAGTTTTTCAGCCCAAAAATTGGGCTTAAAAGTACCCCCCTCGGCTTATACGCGAGTCAGTGCGGGGGCTGCTGTATACAGCGGTATACAGCAGCCCCCGCATCCCCAGTAATGCAGGGCCCCCCCCCTCATGCTCCGGTCACCTGTAAAGCAAGTTATACTTATCAGTGCCCGCTGCCGTCCGCGCCCGCCGCTGCCGACATGCGATCCTCCATCTTCATTCATCTTCTTCCTGCTCTGTGCGCGTCGCAGGCAGTGACGTCATTACCGGCGACGCGCACAGGAAACAGGAAGAAGATGCATGAAGACGGAGGATCGGGATGTCGGCAGCGGCGGGCGCGGACGGCAGCGGGCACTGATAAGTATAACTTGCTTTACAGGAGACCGGAGCATGAGGGGGGGGCCCTGCATTACTGAGGCTGCCTGTATACTACCACTGGGACTGCTGTATATAGGGGCCCTGCATTACTGGGGCTGCAATACCACTGGGGCTGCTGTATATAGGGGCTGCAATACCACTGGGGCTGCAATACCACTGGGGCTGCTGTATATAGGGGCTGCAATACCACTGGGGCTGCAATACCATTGGGGCTGCTGTATATAGGGGCTGCTGTATACACCACTGGGGCTGCAATACCACTGGGGCTGCTGTATATAGGGGCTGCAATACCACTGGGGCTGCAATACCACTGGGGCTGCTGTATATAGGGGCTGCAATACCACTGGGGCTGCTGTATATAGGGGCTGCTGTATACACCACAGGGGCTGCAATACCACTGGGGCTGCTGTATATAGGGGCTGCAATACCACTGGGGCTGCTGTATATAGGGGCTGCAATACCACTGGGGCTGCAATACCACTGGGGCTGCTGTATATTGGGGCTGCTGTATACACCTCTGGGGCTGCATATACCTCTGGGGCTGCATATACCTCTGGGGCTGCTGTATACTACCACTGGGGCTGCTGCTGTATACTACCACTGGGAGGCTGCTGTATACTACCACTGGGGAGGCTGCTGTATACCTCACTGCTGGGGGTTGTATACCTGTGCTGGAGTCCACCCTCGGCTTATACGCGAGTCAATAGATTTTCCCAGGTTTTGGGGGCAAAAGTAGGGGGGTCGGCTTATACACGGGTCGGCTTATACACGAGTATATACGGTAATCAGATCTGTAAACTGTGCAACGGAAAAAATCGTCCAAACACCAATCTCATGTGTTTTTGGTCGCTTCAACATTGCAAGACAATGCAATAATAGGCAATCAAAATGACGCATCTACCCAATAATTGTATCAATAGAAACATTAGAATCAAGCTGCAAAAAATAAACCCTCACACAGCCCCAGATCATGAAAAATGAGAGCGCTATGGCCAGGTTCACACATACCATCAGTTTTTGCCTTAAATCAGTTTTTGTGAACATTTTGGACATTTTTTTTTGTAAGTCCAAAAACGCATATGCGTTATCGCATGTGTGTGTGCGTTTTTAAAAAAAAACACATGCGTTTTTATGCAGCAGCCCAAAAACACTGCTAGCTGTGTTTTTGGGCTGCTTTCAAAAAACGCATGCGTTTTTTTAACATTTAACGTTTTTTTCCTATGGGAAACGCATGCGTTCTTAATGAAAAAATGACTAAGCCCCAAAATTTGTCAAAAATGTCCAGGACCACAGGGGACACTATTGCCACTCTTAGAAAAATGAATCAATTTTTCTAAGGGCTTAAAAAACAGATTTGTATGTGTGAACATGGTCTATGGGTTGTGGAAAATGGCATCAAAAGTGCAATTCTTTTTCTTTGAAAACCTCTGAATTTTTTTTCACCACTTAGATAACAGGAAAAGTCTACATGTTTAGTATCTACAAACTCGTACCGACCAGAGGCATCATACTGATATGTCAGTTTTACTATAAGGTGAAAATGGTGAATAAAAAACCCAAAATACAAACGTGTAATTGCACTTTTTTTGCAATTCCACTTCACTTGGATTTTGTTTCCATTTTCCAGTACACTATGTGGTAAAACAAATGAAGACATTAAAAAGTACTGCAGAGAGAAAGCAGAGTCAATGATCACCCCGAGGCACCAAGCATGCGGGACTGGGAAAAGTGAGCAGCCATTGACTTTGATGGATAGGTCTGGAGGAGGGGTAGAGTGAGAAGGGGGAAAGATGATGAATTCTGTTTTGTCCATGTTCAGTTTTAGAAAGCAAGCAGTAAAGAATGGTGAAATATCAGACAGACATTGTGGGGTTTTGGTCAGTAAGGAGGTGATGTCAGGTCCAGAGAGGTAGATCAACGTACAGATGATACTGCAAACTGTGTGATTCCATGAACTGACCCAGGCTGAAGGTGTAGATGGAGAAGAGTAGGGGTCCTAGAACTGAGCCTTGGGGAACACTGACAGCCAGGGGGGGAGTTGAGGAGGTCGTGTGGAAGAGGGAGATGCTGAAAGTCTGATGTGTTAGAAAAAATGAGATCCAGGACAGGGCCTAGTCTCTGATGCCAAGAGATGAAAGAATCTGTAAAAGGAGGGAATGGTCTACAGTGTCAAAGGCAGAAGACAGGATGAGGAGATGGAGGACAGAGTAGTGTCGCTTTCTCTTGGTGGTTTGTGGGTCATTGGTGACTTTAGTTAGGGCAGTTTCAGTAGTGATGTTGGAAGCCAGTTTGTAACCTGTCAAAGAGGGAGCAGGAGGAGAGGTAGGAGGACAGTTCAAGATGGACATGCTTTTCCAGAAGTTTTGAGGTATAAGGGAGCAGTGATATCGGGTGATAGTTAGACACAGAGGTTGGTTCAAGGGAGGACATTTTGAGGATGGGTGTGATTGAGGCATGTTTGAAGGATGAGGGGAAGACACCATTTGTAAGTGAAAGTTTGAAGGGATGCGTTAGGGCTGGGAAGAAAACTGTGGCAAGGTTGGAGATAAGGTTGACTGGGAGCGGGTCGAGCATGCAAATGGTCAGATGTCATCTTGACAAAAGGGAGGAGAGCTGATCTTCTGTCATTGTGGAGAAGCAGGCTTTGGAAGAACAGGGCTGAGCAGTTATCAGGAGGGGCATGGGGACTGCAGGCCAAAGCTTTCTCTAATGTTATCAATCTTCTGCTTAAAGAAAGAGGCAAACATTTCAGCAGAAATGAGAGGAGAGGGAGGAGGTGCTGGGGGACGGAGTAGAGAATTGAAAGTGTTGAAAAGCTGTCTAGGGTTGTGAGACAGGGAGGATATGAGGGATGAGAAGTAAGTTTGTTTTGCGGCAACAAGTGTGGATTTGAATTTGGCGAGGGACTACTTGTATGTGACAAAGTGCTTGGCAGAACGGGATCTCTTCCATCTCCGCTCAGCTGCCCTGGAAGTCCGTCTCAGGTTTTTAGTCAAGCTGGACTGATAGGGTTGCATGTTTATTGTAGGAGTTTTGCTGTGTGTGAATTGGCGGCCAAATCAAGCACTACTGTTATTGTGGTGTTATATAAAGTTGCAGCAGCATCTGAGTCATTTAAGGAAGCTATGTCTGTAAGAGGGAGAAGGGATGCAGAGAATGAGTGTAAATTAAGGCATTCGAGATTTCTGCAAGGATGAGTGAGCTTGTGGAGTGGCTGTTGCGCACAAGGGGAGGAGCCGGAAGAGAAAGTCAGTAGGTTGTGGTCAGACAGGGGGAGGGGTGAGTTAGAGAGACTAGTAAGGGAACAGATGCAGTTGAAGATAAGCTCCAGCATGTGGCGATCTTTGTGAGTGGCCGCAGAGGACCATTGAGTGAGGTCAAAGGAGGCAGTCAGGGATAAAAGTCTAGAGACAGCTGAAGTGGAAGTGATACGCCCACTCCAGGGCGAGGGATACTCGGGAACTGGGCAGCTTGTTGTTCTTCACTTTTCGGTTCTTTTCACGGGGACAAATGTGGCTGAGACCCGGTCCCGTGACCCTGGTGGTGTCATTTTAATAAATGGGGTAGATGATGGGGATGACTAGGGAAAAGGGTATTCATGATACCACCTGCGGTATGCAGCCAGAGCAGCTGCTGCTGCTTCAGAACCTCTGGGGACGGTGACCGGCAGCTTGGATGGTTCCCTCCCTGCAGGTGGAGCACGGTCCCCAGTAGGATGGAGGAGACAGTTCATACCTTGGCAGATGTTCATTAGGTCATCAGCACCCTGGTGTTTCATGCGGCCTCTGCGGCCGGTGGTCGCCATTAAAGAAAGTCTCACACACCACAGCTAGAATTCTGTTACACTTACTCAGTTGTTTCAGCATAGCCACCGGGTACTTCCCTTGCCAATCTCCAGTTCAGCGTTGTCTCCAGAACCGGGTAAGTGCAGTCAAGCCTTGGTTAATGTCCCTTTTCAACTCACTAGGTGTTTCTATCTCTAGTGGTTTCCTTGCGCTAAAAGCTCATCTCGCTGCTCCTCACTTAGTGCCTCCGCAGCACAGAGCTCAGGTACCAACAGTGACGAGTGTTTATTTGTGACACCCTCCCAGGGCACTGCTCTCTAGTTCAGCCGCCTTCTCCAAGTTGTGTCAGGTATTCGGCCACAGCTCCCGTTAGAAGCTTGGGGCCTCCGACTCAACAGTTTGGGCATGAAGCATCAACGCCGTGTTCAGGGACGGGTCCCTGTGTCATCCTGTCTCACCAGATACGGGCATATGGGGATCTACGTCTCGTTTCGTACCCCAAGGGCTCAGTTCTTCCTCTACACCTCTCAGTCTTTCCCTCCCAGGGCGAGCGTGATCGCACTCCAACCCACGGGAGTCAGCACCACACCGCCCCTACACTTCCGACCTCCACTCCTCTCCAATGGTCTCTCTCCTCCTTCTCCAGTCTACTGACTAACTCCACACATCGTGCACTTCTGTTTCCCCTCCTGGCTATGCTTGGGTCCTCCCACCGTCCTAAATGTTGTGTGTGTGTGTGTGTGTGTGAAACTTAACTGCACCATCCCGGCACCTGGAGACCAGAGGCACAATTCTCCCTCTAATGGAGGAGTGCAGTATCTCTGGTGGCTGCCTACCTGGTGGGGCACCACAGAAGTGTCAATGAGGATGTTAAAGTCACCCATGATGATAGTGGGGATGTCAGCAGAAAGGAAATGAAGTAGCCAGGTGTAAAGTGGTCGAGAAAGGTGGAGATGGCTAGCTCTGGGGGGCGGTAGATGGCAGCCAGCTGGAGGTTGGAGGGGGAGTAGAAGCAGGCAGAATGCACCTAAAACGAGGGAAGAGTAGTGGAGGGAGGTAATGGAATTGGAGTAAAGGAGCAGTTGTCGGACAGGAGCAAGCCAACTGCTCCACTACTTTTGTTGCTGGTGTGAGGGGTGTGAGAGAGATGGAATCTGCCATAAGAAAATGCAGCTGGAGAGGCAGTGTCAGAGGGGGTGAGCCAGATTTCAGTGAAGCTGAGGAAAGTGAGTTTGTTCTCATCTCTTACGAGAAGCCATGTCCCTCGTAGATGGTAATTTACCTAACCCAAAAACTATACATTTTTTTATTAAATATTTCTTGTATGTAGTCATCTGAGACTTCTTGATTCAGGAAAGGAACATCGCAACAGAATTCTTGTTTTAGGTGATAGAGATCTTATGCTTCAACTAAACAAATATATCTCTATGAATATGGCACCTTTGATAAAGTGCCCAATGTGTTTTAAATCATATCAGACATATTAGTATATTTGACTACAAACAAAGGACATGGACACGTGTAAGAGAATGTCTGAAATCATGAAGCTACTGATTCCAAATCTGGCACTTCAAAAGGTTTTATTTTTGAGAAGGCTTGTATGAGTGCAGTCAGTGGCATAACTTGAAGCTCATGGGCCCTGATGCAAAAGCTCCAACAGGGGCCCCTAATTATGGCAATATTTAATAGCATTATATTCTTCCGATAGGCCAAAAAGGACATTTGGGGTCCCCTAGTCTTCAGGGCCCTGGTGCGATTACAACCCCTGCACCTGCTATGGTTACCCCCCAGACTGCAGTAAGGATTGCCTTTCCACATGCTGAGGTTAAAGGGTGTAATCTTCATCTGTGTCAGAGTTTCATCAGAAAAATAAAAAAGGTTGGTTTGAAGTTAGAATATGAATCTAATTTCGACATAAAAATTACGCTGAAGTCTCTTGCTTCATTAGCCTTTGTTCCAGTTGAAGAGGTGAGATGTGTTTTTGATAAGCTTACTGTCCCATTCCTTGATGATGAAGAATACTATAATGAGGTGCACATATACATTTTATCTACATATATCGAGGATGCAGCTGGTAGAAATCCTCAGTTTCCCCATAAGAATATGGAATCATCATGCCGCAGCCCTGGAACACTCACAAAAAACTGCACACTGTTCTAAGGGATTTCACAATTCACTGCAGTCTTCCCGGTTGGTGGTATATTTATTTATTTTTTGAGTTCAGCTTACAATTATGATAAGATACTAAGAATAAACAGTGTGTAAAGAATTTACAGTCACAAAAATTGACCACACAGTAATAGTGTGGTAATTGTAACAGATTAGTAATTTTAACAAACATCTCAACATAAGGGTTAATCCAACATTGCCTATGTAATTCATTGGGGGTCATAATCAAATAGAATTAGAGCGTAACCAATCTTTTATAATTAAGTTTAAATAAATTCTGAAGGTGTAAAGCCCCGGTCACACTAAGCGAGATTACTAGCGAGATCGCTGCTGAGTCACAAGTTTTGTGACGCAACAATGACCTCAGAAGCGATCTCGCTACAAACTGTTCTGGACCATTTTTTGATTGTCGCGCTCCCGCTGGGCAGCATGCATCGCTGTGTTTAACAGGGACAATGAACAACGATCTCAATACTACGCCCGAAAGCGAGAGTGACAGGTTCCCAACGACTGCCGTATTGTTCCATATTGTTCCTGCATCGCTGGTGTGATCTGACTGTTTGACATCTCACCAGCAACCACGTAGCGACGCACCACCGATCCCTACCAGGTCGTATCGTTGTTGTGATCGCTGGACTGTTGCCAACTGTGATGGTACCCTAACACACACGGTGACACCTTAGGTTTACTGCAGCAACTCACAGACACTAGCTAGCTCAGGTGTAAACCCTAAAACATATTTTCAGGTCACCAACACAAGAAAAAAGTATTGAACACATGAAGAAAAGGAGGTGCAAAAAGCCAAGGAAAGGTATAACACCAACTGAACGTTATTAGTAATTAAAAAGCACCCTGGCCACTTAGTGAAAAGTAATATCAGCTGGTTCAAATGATAAACTATAAAAAGGTGTCTCATTACCAAGGTGTCACATAAGAAACATCTCATGATAATTAAACCAATCAGCTATCTCAAGACCTTTATAACCTTATTGTTGCAAAATATACTAATGACATTGGTTTCAGAAGGATTTCTAAACTACTGAATGTTCCAGTGAGCATGGTATTTTTAGCTTAATTAAGAAATTGAATATATTCTAAAGCTCAGAATAAAAATGTAAATAATATAGAAAAAAAGAACACTGATCAAAATCAGAGAACTCTTTCAGATACCTGCAAATTAATGGTGTTACTCTGGCACCTGGTGCTAATTTCCTTAATTATCTCACAAACCCTATTTAACTGGTACCCTAACTTTCCAGTTTGCACTCACTTTGAAAATATGGTGTGACGTTCTAAAGTGATTGAAACCCTCTGGCAGCATGTTATCCAGATGAAGGCCAAAGGAATCACCCTAGCAACAAAATTTGCTCATTCTAAGTTCCAAGTCTTTCTCGAATATTCCATCTTTACAACATAACAAACTATTTCAAGTAGTCTTGTCACCCTCGAAAAAAAAATGCAAGAGAGGATAACATAATGCAGAGAATCTCCATGGGTAATCGTTTCAAAACTACAGCTGGAATAGCTCACCAGTTCAGCACTGAACATGGTAAGGATCTGTCTCATACAATGTCACGATGTTTAAGAGCATTTGGACTGAAAGCCCACTCTTCAGTGACTGTGACTAATTAGCAGAATCAAAAGGCTAGAATCATCTTTGATGAGGAGCATTATGTGAACAGAGGAGATGTCCTGTTGCCACAGATAAGTGAAGTCATTCAAAACAAAGGCCTATACACTTCCTACTGATTGGTGACTGTTATTATCTTTACAAAATTCAGTTTTAATCTTTCTCTGTCCTACAGACATTTCTGTTCTCTAATTATGATCATGTTTTGTGTAAAATAAAAGTTTTAAGTTGATAAACTTTGGCTATTTTGGAAAACACTGTTCTATTGGCATGGTGCACCCCTTACATAAAAGCCATCAATGTTGATCAATGTAGATTACATTTTGTCTGAAAAAATCAAGTGATCGTACATTGTTCTCTAATTTTGATCGGAGTGTATGACCCTAATCCTGGTATATCTGATCACCATCATGGGCATATTCTTGTATATATGTCACCCATCCAGGTATATATTTCCTCTACTCTGATATATGTCCCTCATCCTTTTATATATGTTCCCCATTTTGGGCTCATCCTGAAATATATGTTTCTCATCCGGGTATATATGTGTCACATCTTGGTATATCTGTCCCTGACCCTTATAAATGATATGCATCCTGGGCCTAACTTGGTATACATATGTCCCTTAATCCTGGTATATATGATCCCCATCATGGGCCCATCCTGGTATATATGTCCCTAATCCTTGTATATAAATCCCTAATCTTGGTGTTTATGTTCCTCATCCTGGTATATACTGTATGGCTCACATTATGCCTCACACATAAAAACATTAACTATTCTATTCACCTTCTTTTCGCAAAGCTTTCACTGATCTCAGGGAGACCAGTCCAAGAAAACACTGTGGGCAGCTGGCTAAAGCGCTCAAACACAGTGAATTCCTAGGCACATTGCCCCCTGGGAATTATGAATATGCAAATAGAGTCTGTGGAGCCTCGGTTAGGAGTCTCAAACACAGGACTATCCATATATCCCTCCTGGGAAGGACCCAGCCAAGGGGTGGCTCCTTGCGGAGAACACCATAACCACCATATTAAGTGGCCCTTTTAGTCAATATCCAACTCTTTTACAAGGGGGCAATGTGCCTAGGAATTCACTGTGTTTGAGGATAACTGGATAGTCCTGTGTTTGAGACTCCTAGCTGAGGCTCCACAGACTCTATTTGCATATTCATAATTCCCAGGGGGCAATGAGCCTAGGAATTCACTGTGTTGAGCGCTTTAGCCAGTTGCCCACAGTGTTTTCTTGGACTGGTCTCCCTGAGATCAGTGAATGCTTTGCGATGTTGGTCTACTGGGCCTTGCTCCCACCTAGCCAGAATCCTGCTCCACACTGATGAAGGGCAACACCCCAAAACAGCTGTCTGTGGATGGATACCTGGCCTTGGTATTCCCTTGTCATATCTCTAAACTTGTAAAAGAGTTAGATATTGACTAAAAGGGCCACTTAATATGGTGGTTATGGTGTTCTCCGCAAGGAGACACCCCTTGGCTGGGTCCTTCCCTGGAAGGATATATGGCTAGTCCTGTGTTTGAGACTCCTAACCGAGGCTCCACAGACTCTATTCACCTTCTTTAACTCATCTGGTATGCAGCATCCTCTTCTAAAGCTGAAAACTGACTTTCTGTACGTGGGGCAGCACATGACATCAATACCATGTGACACAAGTCATAGGTTGACGTCAGCTGCTGCCTGATTCAAATTGAATATTCAAGATTATGGGTGTGGAGAATAATGAATATTAGTTTTTTTATTAATAATAATAATTATATGTTTTCACTTATATAGTGTTATTAGTTCCACAGCACCTTGCATACATCAGCAACATTGTCCTCAATGGGGCTTACAATCTAAATTCCCTATCAGTATGTCTCTGGAGTGTGGGAGAAAGCCAAAGAACCCAGAGGAATCCCATGCAAACATAGGGAGAACATACAAACTCCTTGCAAATGATGTCAGTGGTGGGATTGCAACCCAGGACCCCAGCACTGCAACACTGTATTGCTTACCACTGAGCCACTGTGGTGCCCTAATAGTGTGCACATGTGTTCTCCACAGCCACTGGATTCCTGCAGCAGTGAAGTTGCTCTTGCCTCCTTTGACATACTCAAATTTATTCATTCAAGTTCATACATATTTTTTTAATTTTGTTACGCCCCCTGCATTGTAATTGATTGACATGCCTGCAGGACCTGTGGTGACTGTCGTGCCTTTCTTAGAAATGCGTGCATTTAGTTTGCTTGAGACAATATATTGTTTGCTTGTTCAGCGACGACTTATCCCATAGCGCCATCTGTTCACAATGTCCACATATTACATTAGGTTTACTGCATAGTCTAATTTTGGTTCCTCCAGGCTTATGTATTCCCATGAGGCTGTGCTCTAGGCTCTGCCCCTTCTTCTCCAGAAGCCATTACAGCCTCATACATGCTGACATCCTTATATGCTGATCCCTCTCTTTCTGGATTTCAGCTCATCTGCATGTTTTCCTCAACATAGCACAGTTGATGAGTTTAATATGCTACTGCCCACCTACAATGTAGCTACACTGTTGTTTATCATCTGATCGTTTTTCTGCTATTATACTTATTGTGTATTCGGATCATTCCATGTCAAGTGATGCAAAAATGATTTTTTTTTTTTCCCTGACGTCCTCAGATTTTTTACATTTTTTTTCTATATGAAGTACAACTTTAGTTAATTACAAAAAAAAAAGTTTTGAATTTTTTTCTTTATCAGTTAATTTTTTACAGATTTTTAAAGTTTTTAAAAAGTGCGAATTTTGGCCTGGTATGACTTTACATTTTCTATCATATCTCGGGCTAGAAATGAGATAGAGAAAAAAAATAAACACCATTTTACTCAGAACTGTCCAGGCTTTCACTAGATATGTCACAAGATTACCTTTCTTAATATTTTACCCATGCGAAAGCAAACGCAATATTTTAGAACGCATTTCTGAAAAATCGGCATAATTTAAATATTTCAAAAACTGCCCATGTGTCTGCTGTGCTCTTAGCCACATCTGTACCAAATTTCAAGTTGGGATCACGATGGGATCATATTTTAAAATATTTTACTATTAATAACGTCAATGGGTCATTCCATATCAAGTGATCTAAATATGAATATTTTTTTTTACCTGACGTCTTTAGATTTTTTTTTTCTTTTCTATTTGAAGTACTACATTAGTTAATTACAAATTAAAATTTTGAATTTTTTTCTTAATCAGTTAATTTTATACAGATATTTAAAGTTTTAAAAAAGTGCGAACTTTGGCCTGGTATGGCTTTACATTTTTCTTTCTCGGGCTAGAAATAAGATAATGAAATGGGAGAGGCATCATTTTACTCAGAACGGTAACAGCTTTCATTTGATATGTCACAAGACTATGGTTTTTTATATTTTGTTTGGGAAAATCAAATAAAAAAATTTTGATGCCCAATTGTGAAATAAATGTTAGTTTGAAAATTGTGAAAAAATGCCTTTGTGTTACTTGTGTTCTTGGTTATATTTGTGCAGAGATTCAACTTGGGACCTGTCAAATTCATATATTTTTTATTTTATGGTTGTATGAGTTATTACAACTTATTGAATAAAACATTAATATGCAACAAAAAAGAAACACAAAACACAAATCCCGTAAGTGCCAGGATAAATATATCTTAATCATCAGAACACAACGCTCAGCATTTTCAACCTGAATGCATTGAACAAACCAAAAGAAAAAAGGTGATCATATCCTCAAGTGTGACTAAACAAGATTAAAAGAACCAAAAATGTTAACCCCTATTTATATATGTAAATTTGTTTTCTTTTATATCACTAAACATGTCATTTATGAAGTGTTTAATAAGAATAGTACAGTAGTTAAGTCATCGTTCTATAAAATATGAACTAATTAAACAAACAATTAATAGTACGTTTTTAAAGTGGCTTTTTATCATCAATTTGTCCCTTTTAAGTGGGTGAAATGTAATCTTGTCCATAAGCGCTTACTAGCAATCGCCATTTCCTTTTGTGTCAGAGTATGTACGGCCTGTCACTAAGTTATTATCTTATTTTTTCACAATCTTTGGAGATTACAGTAGCCGCCACCAGCACCAATCATATTTACAGGTCACATAGCCAGTTATGTCATCCATTGCCAATCTTGTGCCGCCTTCTACCACTTCATGGGCTTCACTGTCTTTGCTGAATGAAAAAATCCTTGTTTTTATTTCTGTTTCACTACATGGAATGAAAGTGTGGTATTGCTGAGTCCCTTTGATGGGTTCTGCTTCCTGTAACTGATGTTTTAACAAACTCTCCTCCTCTTCGTAATCCTGGTATTCAATACAATATTGTTCATTCTCAGGTTGAGCCCTAACAAAGCTTTCTCCTCTGTCCTCTCCTGCTTCTAAGCTGTAACATATCAAAATAATACAGTAATATCTAAAAATCATGGATTATTTGGTGAATATACACCCCACACTTTTAGACCACAGGCTGAACAGATCTGAATTCAAAATTTTCGAATTGACACTATAATAGTTAAATATTTTAAAATATGATCCCATCGCGGTCCCAACTTGAAATTTGGTACAGATTTGGCTAAGAGCACAGCAGACACCTGTGCAGTTTTTGAAATATTTAAATTATGCTGATTTTTCGGAAATGCGTTTTAAAATTTTGCTTTTGCATTCGCATGGGTAAAAAATTAACAAAGATACTCTTGTGACATATCTGGTAAAAGCCTGGACAGTTCTGAGTAGAACAGTGTTTATTTTGTTTCTCCAAGAACACAAGTAACACATAGGCATTTTTTCACAATTTTCAAACTAACATTTATTTCACAATTGCGCTTCAAAATTTTTAATTTGATTTTCCCAAACAAAATATAAAAAACCTTAGTCTTGTGACATATCAAATGAAAGCTGTTACCATTCTGAGTAAAATGATGCCTCTCCCAATTCTTTATCTTATTTCTAGCCCGAGATAAAAAAAATGTAAAGCCATACCAGGCCAAAATTCGCATTTTTTTAAAAACTTTAAATATCTGTAAAAAATTAACTGATTAAGAAAAAAATTCAAAACTTTTAATTTGTAATTACCGTATATACTCGTGTATAAGCCGAGTTTTTCAGCACAAAAAATGTGCTGAAAAGTCCCCCCCTCGGCTTATACACGAGTCATATACCATCAGTGGTGTATACAGGGGCCCCCTTCCCCCTTGCTGTCAGCCACCTGTAAAGAAATAGATCATTATACTTATCCCTGTCCTGTCGCCGCCGCCGCTCTCTGACACCGCGCGCTCCTCCATCTTCATCCGGCTTCTTCCTGCTGTGACCGGCGGGCGCAGGCAATGACGTCATTGTCTGTGCGCCGGTCACAGCAGGAAGAAGCCGAATGAAGACGGAGGAGCGCGCGGTGTCAGGGAGCGGCGGCGGTGGCGACAGGACAGGGATAAGTATAATAATCTATTTCTTTACAGGTGGCTGACAGCAAGGGGGAAGGGGGGCCCCTGTATACACCACTGGAGCCCGCCCTGTATACACCGCTGGGGCCCTGTATACAGCACTGGGGCCCTGTATACACCACTGGGGCCCTGTATACAGCACTGGGGCCCTGTATACACCACTGGGGCCCTGTATACACCACTGGGGCCCTGTATACACCACTGGGGCTGCTGTATATACCTCTGGGGCTGCTGGGGCTGCTGTATACTACCACTGGGGCTGCTGTATACTACCACTGGGGCTGCTGTATACTACCACTGGGGCTGCTGTATATACCTCTGGGGCTGCTGGGGCTGCTGTATACTACCACTGGGGCTGCTGTATACTACCACTGGGGCTGCTGTATATACTTCTGGGGCTGCTGTACACTACCACTGGGGCTGCTGTATACTACCACTGGGGCTGCTGTATATACCTCTGGGGCTGCTGGGGTTGCTGTATACTACCACTGGGGCTGCTGTATACTACCACTGGGGCTGCTGTATATACCTCTGGGGCTGCTGGGACTGCTGTATACTACCACTGGGGCTGCTATATACTACCACTGGGGCTGCTGTATATACCTCTGGGGCTGCTGTATGGGTCATTCCATGTCAAGTGAACCAATGATTATTACCTCTATATTTTTAATTCTTTTGAAATTTTGTTATTTGATAATAGCATGTCAGACAATGCAAAATGTGAAGAGAAAAATTTAAAAAAAAAATTTATTTTTTTTTAAATGATTTTCAAAGTTCGGAAAAAGTGCGAATTTCCCTGTTGCCTGCCTTTACGTTTCTCCTCATAACTAAGGCTAGGAATAAGATAGAGAGATAAAATAAACACCATTCTACTCAAAACTATACAGGCTTTCACCAGATATGCCACAAGAGGATCTTTGTTAATATTTTACCCATGTGATCGCAAGCGCAAAACTTTAAAATGCATTTCCGAAAAATCGGCGCGCTTTAAATATTTCAAAAACTGCCCATGTGTCTGCTTTGCTCTTAGCCACATCTGTACCAAATTTCAAGTTGGGATCGCGATAGGATCATATTTTAAAATATTTTACTATTAATAGCGTCAATGGGTCATTCCATATCAAGTGATCTAAATATGAATATTTTTTTTTACCTGACGTCTTTAGATTTTTTTTTATTTTTTTTCCTTTATGAAGTACTACTTTAGTTAATTACAAATTAAAAGTTTAGAATTTTTTTCTTCATCAGTTAATTTTTTACAGATTTTTAAAGTTTAAAAAAAGTGTGAATTTTGGCCTGGTATGACTTTACATTTTTTTATCTTGGGCTAGAAATAAGATAGAGAAACAAAATAAACACCATTCTACTCAGAACTGTCCAGGCTTTCACCAGATATGTCACAAGAGTATATTTGTTAATTTTAATTTTTTACCCATGCGAACACAAACGCAACATTTTGAAACGCATTTCCGAAAAAACGTTTTAATAAAAATTTTCCAAAACTGCCCATGTGTCTTTTATGCTCTTAGCCACATCTGTACCAAATTTCAAGTTGGGATCGTGATGGGATCATATTTTAAAATATTTAACTAATATAGTGTCAATTCAAAAATCTTGAATTCAGATCTGTTCAACCTGTGGTCTAAAAGCGTGGGGTCTATATTTATCAAATCCATTATTTTTAGACATTACTGTATTATTTTGATATGTTACAGCTTAGAAGCAGGAGAGGACATATAGGAAAAAGCTTTGTTAGGGCTCAACCTGAGAAAGCACAGGGATAGACAGTGAATGCAGAGCAGATGATAGGCCAGCAGCTCTGTCAATCATGTTAAGTGTCTACCCATTGCATTCAGGAAGTAACACAGCTCGTTCAGACCTTTCATGTCCTGACATGTCTGGACATCTTCACTCCTGAACAAACAATAGTCTGCACAAAGCCATCAAGGCTGTGTACTAAAATATGGGTGAGTAAATATATTAATAGTTTAATGCTTTTATTATTAAGGGCCAATACACACAGTGCTATTCTTAGGGATCATCATTCAGAAAAACAGCTCCATTGATTTCTATGGGGTTCACCACATGCAGTGTTTTGGAAACACTCAAGAGTGAGTAAATCACTGCTTGAACTACTTTTTAATCGCTGCAATAAACGCAGCATTTATCATTTATATAAAAAAAGCTGCCTTTTTTTCACTAGCGATTAAAAAAACTAACGCATATGTGGTAAAAACTTGGTAGAAAAACAAGCTGCCAAAACTGCAGTGTGTATCTGCAGACAGAAAAAACTGTGCGCGCTAGCCCTAAAACTCACTTTATAGTAATACAGTTCTAGCTCAAGTGTACTGTAAATCTTTATTTTTATTACGTATCTTCCTTACTTAATATTAACTGTATTTTTCCCACACAGCAATGGCTGCTACTTCTCAAGAAACAGCATTTTATCATAGACACTGTTGCAATCCTTTTGAAAAAATATGAATATGATTGGCGCTGGTGGCTGGCTACTGTACTCTCCAAAGATTGTGAAAATGAAGAAGTACAATTGACTTTATTGCATCCTTCTGGTCCAGGGCCATCCTTTGTGTATCCAAGAAAGCCAGACATTTTAAAAGTGCACAAAAATCAGATATTAAGTCAGGCGGAGCCTAACACCGTGACAGGCCGGACATACTCTTTGACACACAAGGAAATGGCGATTGCTAGTAAGCGTTTATGGACAAGATTACATTTCACCCACTAGAAGGGACAAATTGATAAAATGCCACTTTAACAAATTTATATGTATAAATAGGGGTTAACATTTTTGGTTCTTTTACTCTTGTTTAATCAAACTTGAGGATATGATCACCTTTCTTCTTTTGGTTTGTTCAATACATTCAAGTTGAAAATGCTGAGCGTTGTGTTCTGATGATTAAGATGTATTTATCCTGGCACTTATGGGATTTGTTTTTTGTGTTTCTTTTTTGTTGCATATAAATGTTTTATTCAAAAAGTTGTGATAACTCATACAACCATAAAATAAAAAATATATAAATTTGACAGGTCCCAAGTTGAATCTCTGCACAAATATAACCAAGAACACAATCAGTCATTTTTTCACAATTGCCCGTCAATAGTTTGATTTTGATATAAAGAAACATAGTCTTGTAACATATCAAATGAAAGCTGTTACCGTTCTGAGTAAAATGATGCCTCTCCCACTTCATTATCTTATTTCTAGCCTGAGATAAAAAAATGTAAAGTCATACCAGGCCAAAATTCACCCTTTTTTTAAACTTTAAAAATCTGTAAAAAATTAACTGATGAAGAAAAAAATTCAAAACTTTTAATTTGTAATTAACTAAAGCTGTACTTCATAAAGAAAAAGAATTAAAAAAATCTAAAGACGTCAGGTAAAAAAAAATATTCATATTTAGATCACTTGATATGGAATGACCCATTGACGCTATTAATATTAAAATATTTTAAAATATAATCCCATCGCGATCCCAACTTGAAATTTGGTACAGATGTGGCTAAGAGCATAGCAGACACATGGGCAGTTTTTGAAATATTTAAAGCGCGCCGATTTTTCGGAAATGCGTTTTAAAGTTTTGCGCTTGCGATCACATGAGTAAAATATTAACAAAGATCTTCTTGTGACATATCTGGTGAAAGCCTGCACAGTTCTGAGTAGATTGGTGTTTATTTTGTTTCTCTATCTTATTTCTAGCCCGAGATATGATAGAAAATGTAAAGCCATACCAGGCCAAAATTCGCACTTTTTTAAAACTTTAAAAATCTGTAAAAAATTAACTGATAAAGAAAAAAATTCAAAACTTTTTTTTTGTAATTAACTAAAGTTGTTCTTCATATAGAAAAAAAATAAAAAAAATCTGAGGACGTCAGGGAAAAAAAATATTCATTTTTGGATCACTTGACATGGAATGACCCGTATACTACCACTGGGGCTGCTGTATACTACCACTGGGGCTGCTGTATATACCTGTATACTACCACTGGGGCTGCTGTATACTACCACTGGGGCTGCTGCTGTATATACCACTGGGGAGGCTGCTGTAACACTGCTGGGGCCTGTATATACCACTGGGAAGGCTGCTGTATACCACACTGCTGGGGGCTGTATACCTGTGCTGGGATCCACCTCGGCTTATACATGAGTCAATAGGTTTTCCCGGATTTTGGGGGCAAAAGTAGGGGTGTCGGCTTATACACGGGTCGGCTTATACACGAGTATATACGGTAACTAAAGTAGTACTTCAAATAGAAAAAAAAAAATCTAAAGGCGTCAGGCAAAAAAAAATATTCATATTTAGATCACTTGATATGGAATGACCCATTGACACTATTAATAGTAAAATATTTTAAAATATGATCGCATTGCGATCCCAACTTGAAATTTGGTACAGATATGGCTAAGAGCACAGCAGACATATGGGCAGTTTTTGAAATATTTAAATTGTGCCGATTTTTCGGAAATGCGTTTTAAAATTTTGCGTTTGCTTTCGCATGGGGAAAATATTAACAAAGATCCTCTTGTGACATATATGGTGAAAGCCTGTACAGTTCGGAGTAGAATGGTGTTTATTTTGTCTCTCTATCTTATTTCTAGCCTGAGTTATGAGGAGAAATGTAAAGGCAGGCAACACTGAAATTCACACTTTTTTCGAACTTTGAAAATCATTTAAAAAAAATAAATGAATAAAAAAAAAAAATTCTCTTCACATTTTGCATTGTCTGACATGCTATTATCAAATAACAAAATCTCAAAAGAATTAAAAATATAGAGGTAATAATTATTGGTTCACTTGACATGGAATGGCCCATTCCCCATATCGTGCAATCACATTGTGTGACCTGTAACAATGTGATGTTATGTACTTCAGATATGCTTATGTTGAATTGAGAATTTCTATTTTTTTTTCTAGTTTTACACTTAACCTATTAATAAAAGTTGAAAAGGACCCCCAGCGTCCAATTCAGTGTATTGATGGGAAAGAGTTTAGCTGTCTGTCAACTTGTTCTTCAGGAGTACAGAACGAGGGTGCCAGAATAGTGATGTCAAGACTATGTGATTATAGTGGGCAGAGCTAAGCAGGCCTGACATGAAGAAAATGTAGGCTTAGCTCCTCCAATTACTGTCACATGGTCATGACCTCACCACAGGTCCTTCTACAGCATCAGTGAATTTCTGCAAATCTAAAAGTGATGTTAATATATCACAATTCTGGGGGCGAGACTATGCTGACAAAACTGCATGACTGAATGTGGATTTATGTGGCTGATAGCTAGCTGAAGTATCCATCCTAATGACTGTTTGTGCAGATACCTAATACAAACATGTAAGCATCTAAAGTGCATTGTTATGATAAATACATGGATTTTTTTTTCTAAAAGTTTTGGGACCAGACTTGAACCCAAAGGTGTAGGTAACATACTCAGAAAGCCCTGCTAAATTCAGGAAACAGATAAGAAGGAGATCCCAATAAGATTCTTCACATTTCAAAAAATTAGGGCCAGATGACGACAAAGTGGCATCAATTGACCCAGAATAAAAATTGTGTAAAGGCATCGCCTACATGCATGCAGAGGGGCTGAAACAGGGCCTGGCCTAGCATTTGAAGGTTTAACATTGATTAGTAACAGGTAGATGAATGACATGTGTAGGCATCGTGATCAGAGAACACTGCTAAAATCTGTTAACAGACAAGAAGGAGACTCCAAGAAGAGTCTCCACATTTCAAAAAATTAGGGCCCGACACCATGAAAGCGTCATCAATTAAACCAGAATAAAAATTGTATAATGGCACAACCTGCATTACTGGCACAGGGTCTGGAACAGGGCCTGACCTGGCATTTGAAGGTTAAACCTTCATTAGTAACACAGGGATTAGGGACACGTGTAGGCATTGTGCTCAGGGAGCCCTGCTAAATTCAGGAAACATACAAGAAGGAGACCCCAAGAAGAGTCCCCTCATTTAAAAAAATTAGGGACAGATACCACCAAAGTGGCATCAATTAACCCAGAACAAAAATTGTATAATGGCGAGATCAATGCAGCACACTGAAAAGCCCATCGCTTAGTCTACCCAGTCTGCCACTGGGGTGTAAAAGTCTTGGACATCCAAGACCTGTTCATCTTGATGAAAATTAGGTAGTGTACACTTTCAGGGGACAGTTGATTGTATTTATCCATCAGGACACCACCAGCAGTGCTAAAGACACGTTCTGAGAGAACGCTGGCTGACAGGCATGACAAAACCACCAAGGCGTGACTGGCAAGCTTAGTCCACGCCTCCATTTTTGAAGTCCAAAATGCAAAAGGGTCCAAACTCCCCCTGATGGCATGGATATTGAGCTCTAGATACTCCTGCACCATCCTCTCTAGTCATTCACTATGTGTCAGACTTGTACTCAGTTCTGCCAGTGTATGGGCTGCTTTAAAAAATTGGTCAAAGGACTCCGAGAAACTGCTGCTGCTAATGTTTCTACATTGATGATGTGGCACCCTTGCCGGGGATTGCCACAGGACCCACCGGTGCAAGGAGGGATTTACACTTTTGTACACACAGCACACAACACCTTCCACCCCAGACCTGGAGGGGGAGCCCCACTGGATGCCTTAAACCAGATCCCCTATAAAAGATCCAGGCCAGAGGGGAGGAGTCAGTTAGTCCCAGCTAGTTCAGTTGAGAGAGCAGCAGTGAAGGAGCTGGTCGCTGGGATCAAGCCAGGCTCAGGACGAGGGAACACTGACCTAGCTGTGCTGCACCCTAGGGAGAGGGTCAGAGGCCAGTGGAGGAAGTAGGAGAAAGAAGGGAACAGACCAAGCTTCCCTTTAGCTCACCCGGACACCGGAGTCTGACTCTGCTAAGCATCCATTGCAGCAGGAAAAGCCCGGAAGGACCAGGAGGAACTAATCCCCCTGAGTTAACAAACTAAGAAACACTCAAACCTGACCAAGCACAGGACCAGGGGCCCAAAAGGAGAATAGAGGTTCCAACAGTAGGTCCTGTTACAAAGTAATGCCCTGAGCGGGAGAAGGAGCGGCGAGTTCAGTTATAGGCAGAGCTTACCCCAAACCACCGTACACAGTGACAGAGGAGGCTTCACAACCCTCCAAGGTGAAAGTCCCAAATTGCACCGAGGACCTGGTTACCTTCCTGGACTGTACCTGTTACCAAACATCAGTAAAAGGTACCGAAACAAAGACTATTGTGTGTGCCTGTTTCACTGCCACTGCCCACAGCGTTCACCGCAGAGATGCTACTATGACTCCCCTCATCCATACCCGCTGCCCTGAGGTAAAGCTCCATTTGTGGGGAGCTGTAATACCCAAGCTGCATCCCATCACCTCAGCAGCCGGCCTGCAGCGCTGGTACCCAAATTACCAGGTGCCACAGGTGGCGTCACTTTACCATTTCCCATTCATCATCATCATCCCCCACCATCCCCGTCACTGAAGGTCCATGGCACGGAACTGGGAACTGACCAGTTGTGATCCCCCATCCAAGTAGTCATCTGTCCCCCTACCCTGTCGACCGCCTCAGTCACACGACATTCCCCGGGTTGGAAATGTAGATCTGTGATATGTACTGTGTCCCTCACTGCTGTGTTAGGGAAAACCTGTCCCAAGATTGTCTACAAGTTTTTTTGATACTCAAGCATGTGGTGTGTCCCTGTTCAGGGCAGGAGCATCTGGATAAATTTACTGTTGTACCATGGATGCATCAGTATAGCAACCCAGTAGTCATTGCTAATTTTAATCCTAACAATACAGGCATCATGTTGCAGATAGTGCAGCAAGAAGGCACTCATGTGTCATACGCTTCCATGAGGCCCAATTTCTTGTTGTATTGGTGGCGGCATAAAAATTGAGTTTGCTTCCTCCGTCCTCTCCCACCAACCTCAGACAACAGAAAGGAGAATCTTTTCTTTCTCATCTCCTGAGTGTTCTGGGTTCATCACCTCTTCATGCTTGTCCTCCTCCATTTGTTCTTTGGCTATTGCGCTTTCAATACCATTTTGTTTGGTACCTTGAGCCCCCCACTGTCACTCTACTACACTTTCCCATGGCACCTACCTGTACGATGAGAGTTTGGACCTAAGAGATATTGATATCTTTCCTGCATCATCCTCTTCTTCCTCCTCCTCTTCCTCTGGTACCACCATATCACCCTGAAGACTTTTCAAAGCTTGCTCCAGCATATAGATGACCAGAATAGTGATTTTGATGACGGCATCATCAGCGCTAACTATCTTAGTAGCCATTTCGAAAATGTGCAGAAGGATGCAGACGTCCTTGATCTGTGCCCACTCTGAAAGCATCTTTTGCACCACATTTGGCTCACTCTGAGTCATAGTACACATCTTTCAATACTGAGCCAGGGCTTGTTGTTGTTGCCACCATTGCTGCAACATGTGCAGAGTTAAATTCCACTGTGTCTGCACATCGCATATAAAACGGTTAACCGGTTGTCCAAAGACCTCTGTAGCGATGCTAGTCAATGAGCGTGCCTTGTACAGCATCTCATCCAGGCCGGGATATTGTATTAAATCAGTGGAAACCTCTCAAGAGCTAATGTCCAAAAAATAACTTACACTTTACTAGAATAAAAAAATACACATACATATAACAACAAGTAATGTCAATAAACGGTGAGGAGATCCCTAGGACAGTAGCAAATTAAGGCAGTAACATATGATTGGGCTCAGTCACGTCACAGTTAAGTAAAATCACAAACATTAAGGGCTACGTATAATCACAAAGAATTTGCTAATAGTAGACATTCATCAGTCAGACTCACCCATAATGATATTTATTGTGGCCACCAGTTCTGCACCCAATTTCCAATGCCCTGATCTATGGTGACCCCATGGATTTTTTGGACATTAACTCTTGAGTCGTTTCCACTGATTTAATATAGTATTGGAGTGTCCGATCATTTGTCCGTATAATTTCATCTGAACAGAGTAAGATAGTGATGAATTTATCATGAAACTTGCACAGGTGTTGTGGGTGATTTTGTGTTGGAACATATTAATAACAGGCCGGGATATTGGTCTAGGATTTGGTGGACAACCAGTTTGAGGACATGAGCCATGCAAGTGACATGTGAAAGTTTGTCTCCGTTTAGAGCTACGATCAGATAGCACCATTATAGCACACTGCCTTCCCTGGCTCCAGGTTCAGTGGAGACAACCATTGCTGAAACTTGGCTGGCTTAGCTGTCCACAACTCTTCAGCTGTGTGATTCATATCTTTAACATATGTTAATCCTGATGGCATTGAGCCCTGGCAGGATGGTACGCAGGTGGGGATTCTCTCTGGACAGTTGGAACATTAAAGGATAGGTTGAGGGCACAGCTGGAAGCCTTAGAAGAGGTGGAGGAGGCAGAAGCAGTAGATGAAGTGGTATATGCAAAGGTTTGTCCCAAAATTCTACGGGATTTGCAGACTTGGGAAGTAGCCCCTTCCCTACCTGGTACTCCAGCCACCAGAGTCACCCAGTGCCCAGTGAGAGAGACGTAATGCCCCTGGTCATATTTGTTAATTTAGATGTCAATGGTGATTCACATTCTATCACACAGAGTTTCTTAAGGAACAGGTAATGTTGTCTGCAGCGTGCTGGTGTAGCGCAGACACATCTTTCAACGAGAAGTAATGGATACTGGGCAAATTATACTGGGGGCTGCGACAGCCATAAGATTTTGGAAACCAAATTAGAGGTGGTCAAGTTCAAGCTTTTTGCTTAGGTGTAGGAAGAAATAATCTTTTACGTGACCACAGCTGTGGGACTGAGAGCGGACTGCCCCACTGAAAGAGTGTGGTGTAGGGTGTACCCAACAAACTGCTGCACTGTGAGGGAGGTGCAGACAGAGATGTTATGATGAGAGTTATGGTGGGTTGACAAACAAGTGGTGTGCTCGGTGTCTGAGATTGATCAAAAACAGCAGGCGTGTCCAATTTCATAGCAGCTGATGCACTCTCACTTGTCCTGACTGTAGCAGGTAGACAATTGGAGGTTCTGCGGCCGGACACTCGTCAGACAATAATTGCCATGGTAATGAAGGAGGAAGAAGCAGCAGATGCAGTTGATGTGGTAGACGATGTTCGAAGAGGCCTGCTAGGCACTGTTTTAACTGATTAACTTTGCATGGTGCTGGGCCTTGTGGCGGTTCATGCATGTAGTAGTCAAATTTTTGTGTTTTTTGCCTCTGCTGAAGTTTTTTTTGCAAATTTCGCAAATAATGTGAGTTGGGTTATTTTTTGCGGTGTCAGAAAAGGTCCAGGCTAAATAAAGCTTGCCACACCTCACAACCGCAGACCTATGACCACAGCTATTCAGAGCCAGAATTGTGGCTGAGGATGCAGTGTATGTCATGCTTGCATCTCTCAGTCTGTGTGGGAAGAGACAACCTAACGTCCTTATATTCCTCCACCTTCCCTGCTGACCTACTAAGCTTTATTACTCTGGGTTGATTCCAATTTGGATTTTGACCCTCATCATCATCCCCTCTGTTCCCCCAGTCCTTGCCCTGAGAGTCCCCTTCCTCCTCTTCCTGCCCTGAACGCACAGTACAGTGCGGATGCTCCTCAGGCATCTGAATCTCATCATTATCATCACCTTCACCCCCATGGGTTAATGTCTGGTGACAAGGGTCTGGATTCTGCTGGGACCCTGCTTCATTTGTCCTCATATCAATCTCAAAAAGATTTTGGGTATTGGTGTTTTCCTCCTCTGGATTATGTGAATCTTTGGAGCAGACCTCTGATATTTATGAAATAGAAAGTGTGAACAACTCTGCAGAATCGCCTGTCTGTGTTTCCCCACAATCAGTTGTGCGGATGGAGAGTTGTGACATGATGTTAAGATGGAGAAACAGAAGGACAGGCCACTTGATGCTGCGCTTTCCATGAACTGTAGCAAAAGATCATTCTGGACCTTATCCACAACTCTTTTTGCTCTGCTCTTGGCAAACAAATAGACTAGAGTAGGCCAACCAGTAACAGAAGATGTCAGTTGGCTTGGATATGATGAGCTGGTGTTTGGTCAGTACATCTTTCAGTAACATTAGCAGTAGCACCTACCCATGTACACCTCGAATATCAAGCCTACTCCCCCTTCCACCACTTCAATTCCCCTTTCCACTCAATCATGTTTAATGCACACAGATTTGGAAAGCACTTGTTTGAGGCCCAATAAAAGCTTTTTAGGGAAAACAGAAAGATTTGGCAATCACTGCTTTGAGGCAAAAAAAATGCCTTTTTAGTAGCAAATGAAAGATTTGGCAATCACTGCTTTTAGGCCCAAAAAATCCTTTTCAGGGGAAACTGAAGGACTTAGCAATAATTTCTTTGAGGCCAAGCACAGCCTTTTTAGGGGACACTGAAGAATTTGGCAATCACTGCTGTGAGGTGAAACACAGCCTTTTTAGGGGTAACTGAAGGATTTGACAATCACTGCTTTGAAGCAAAAATGTACCTTATTTTATTAGAAAATGAAGAATTTGGGAATCACTGATTTGAGACAAAATACAGACTTTGGTAATGCATGCAGATTTGGTAATCATGCTTGTTCTCAGCATAAAATGTCTATACCCAGATGGACTATCTATCTAAAAAGTGATGAAGTAATTAGCTATCTTTTAGTGTAGCATGGATAGACAAGGACAGAGCAGCATGGAGTGGCCGCAGCACTATCCGTAAGCAGTAACACGCTGAAAATGGTAGCGATGGAAATTGGACACTTTTTATATCCCAAGGGACATGTGACTTAGGCAGCCAATGACACAAAACCTTTTGTCTACAAATTGTGAATGTTTTATACACCCTTATTGGCAGCCAGCCCAGAAAACTAACATTGAAAGTACCGAGAAAAAAATAAATTGAGCCAGCGCTACTCTGACGTCTCCCCAACCCCTCCCCTCATCAAACATGCCCCACCTGCTATCCTACACAGTCAGAAGGTAGAAGATTGCTTATGTACATTTTGGCAAACTTCAGTCTAGCTTTTTATGTTTCTGTGTCAACAGTGGGGCCCTCCTGTGTCTCCTGCCACAACTTTTCATTTCATTCAAATGTTAATGGATAGTTTATGCTGACACTGATACACCATGGGCCTGCAAGACAGCTTGAATTTCTTTGGAACTGGATTGAGACTGCTTATCCACAATTCATACTATCCTGCATTGCAACCTTTCATGAATTTTTCTCTGCCATCTATGTCCAGGGACATTACCTACAATGCAATGGGTTGGCAACATCTTGATTATCAAGTGTATCATGTACAAAGGAACATCACTATCTCTGGAGAGGGACCTGTAAGTTCAACCCACTAGTGATGGAGCCAATTTTAACCTTAAAGCGTAACCGACGTTTAAATTTGTATTTAATAATAATGTAGAGCAATATGATTATAATAAACTTTCAAATATACAGTGCTGTGCAAATTAATTAGGACAAAGCAAGTCTTTACTTGTTTTTCTTGCATTAGTTTTACAATTGCTGATAAGTGTTTTATCAGTTCTTGGTGTCGTTTTCCTTTTTCTTCCACATTTCCCTTTTTGTTTTGGAGAAAACGATCCAGTTTCATTGTGTGTGTCCGAATTATTCTTGAAACGGTAGATTTTCCAATACGGCGGAAGCGATTTCTCTGACAGTCAGACTTGTATGTTCATTAAAGGTACCTTTACACGTGGCAACTTTTCTAGGAATTTCACTGGCAACTTACTGGTTGCAGTGAAATCATGGAGACATTGTTCCATTTATACACAGCAACAAGATAGAACAATGTGTTCATGATTTCACTGCAACCAGTAAGTTGCCAGCGAAATTCCTAGAAAAGTTGCCGCGTGTAAAGGTACCCTAAGAGTAATAATTCTAGACCTCTTCCATGGAGTAACATCCATTTTTACAGGCACAAATCACACTGAGAGAAAAAGTACACTAAACCACTCCTCACAGAAACAAGCTCTCATCTGAAGATGAGGGCGTAGCTAGCTGTTATTTTCTGACTAAAACCAGTCAAACCACATTTTGTTACTGGAGGTTGTACTCTCACACCTGCTCAAAGCAGTTGAAACTGGTCTGAATCACTGACTGATAACCCCAACTTACGATTTTAATTAAAAATTGCTTTGTCCCAATTAAATTGCATAGCACTGCACTTCATTAATAAAATCTTGAAGTAAACCATTCATAAGCCTTCCACAAGGGGTCCTCACTACACTGTGTGTGAAGCTCATTCTCTGTGAGATCCGTCTTCACGCTGAACACGGCCACAAGAAAGGAATGGGTGTGGCCTACCCTGTGTTCCCACAGTTGATCAATGTATCACGTTCCTGAGGCTATGGGAGCTCAGTCTGGCACCTAACAGCTGCTAAGATGTTTATGTCCTGCATTTACATGGCTCTGTTTCGTGTGAGGAGGTGTTACATATCAGTGAAGTGAAGAGCTGTGGGGAGGCAACACGGAGCAGTAGATAGCAATCACAGGAGCTGTGAGCTGACAGCCTGATGAACTCTGGGTGTGAGGTAAACTGATTACACACTGAGGTCCTGTACCCAGCTGTGCAGGCTCTGTCCCCAACTCCTATATGTGAGGTTTTAAAACAGCATAGGGTGACATCTAGAAGGTTTTTGAAAGGTTTTCTTTGAGAATTCTCTTATAAACTATTTGTGAAAGATTTTAAAATCTTTTGATTTACATTATTATTAAATAAAAATTTAAATAACAGTTATGCTTTAATGACCAGGCCAAATTTTAATTATTCTACAACTTATCAGATTCCAGTGATTCTGAGATTAATATTTTTGTGACATTTATACTTTATGTTAGTGGTAAATTTAAGGTGAAATCTTTTGCATTTATTTGTGAAAAAGTCAGAAATTTGGTGAAATATTTTATGCACTTCCACCAGAAAATGATGTCACTCAAAATAGATAACAACTAAAATTTACTACATATCTACTTTACGTCGGCACCATTTTTGAAACATATTTTTTGTCACAAAGTTAGAAGGGTTTATCACTAATGGCCACTTTACACGCGGCTGCATTTCTAGCTTATCCACAGGTAACTTACTGGCTGCAATGAAATCATGGAGACATTATTCCATTTGTACACAGCAACAAGATAGAACCATGTCTCCATGATTTCACTGCAGCCAGTAAGTTACCTGTGGATAAGCTAGAAATGTAGCCGCGTGTAAAGTGGCCATTAGTGATAAACCCTTCTAACTTTGTGACAAAAAATATGTTTCAAAAATGGTGCCGACGTAAAGTAGATATGTAGTAAATTTTAGTTGTTATCTATTTTGTGTGACATCATTTTCTGGTGGAAGTGCGTGTAAAGTGGCCATAACTTCTTATTTTTTTAACAAAATATACAAAACCATTTTTTCAGGAACTGCTTAACTTTTGAAGTGACTTTGACAGGACTATGTGACAGAAAATACCCAAAAGGGCACCCCTCAAACTGCTTAATATCACATTCAAGAAGTTTATTCACCTTTCAGGTAATGACTGCAAAGTAGAATGAAAAAATGTTTACATTTTACCTAAAGATGTTGCTTTAGCTCCAATTTATTCTTTTTTACTTCTGACCTCGCTGATACCTCACATATGGTAAGAAACTTCTTTTTGGAATATTGGCTAAGCTCAGAAACGAAGGAGCACCATTTCAATGTTGGAATACATCTTTAGCTTAAATAGATTGAGGGCAGCATGTCACATTTGCAGGACTCCTAAAATATCTAGAGAGTAGAAATGTCTGACTGTCTCCTACACTCGGAACCTTAAAGCGGAACCTAAAAACCCATCTCTTCAGAACGGCCTACAGCCTGCAATGACCACAGTGCCACCTCACCACCACTGGACCTGGCACTCCACCACCACTGGACCTAGCACCTCACCACCACCCGAGTAGACCCATCCTACTGTTTCCCTCCCTATTGCCCTATAGAATGTAAGCCAGGAAGGGCAGGGTCCTCTCTCCCCTCTGTACCTGTCTGTCATTGTTAGTTTGTTCATTGTATTTATAACTTGTTTGTATGTAACCCTTTCTCATGTACAGACCATGGAATCAATAGCACTCTATAAATAAATAATAATAATAATAATAAAAACAATAATAAAAAACCCAGAAGCGACTCATATGTAGTTAAAAAGTTATGTTTGGACAAACAGCAGAACTCAATACATAAGATGAGAGATTTGGAATGGAAACTTAGCTAGAATAGATTGCAGACACTGTGTCTCATTTGCAGAGCCCCTGAGGTCAAAAACATCAGAAATCCCCACAAATGACATCATTTTGCAAACCAGGCCCATCAAGGAATTTATCTAGGGGTTTGATAAGCATGGGGAACCGTTGATGCTTCACAGAACTTTTTAAAATATGAAAATGAAAATTAAGTTATTCTTTAATCTCCAAATGTACAATTTTTACAGTGGATAATAGAAGAAAATGGACCCATTAATTTTTAATGCAGCTTCTCCCGAACAAGATAATACCCCATATGTAGTCAAAACCTATTGTTTGGGCAAATGGCAATTCTTGAAAAGGAAAAAGCGCTATCTGTTTTCTGGAGTACACATTTGCTAGAAAAGTTTGCATGCAACATTTGCAGAGACACTAAAGGTGGGGTCACACGCGGCGATGTCGCCCGCGACATCGCCGCAAAGTGACGTCACAGCGAAGTCGCGGGCGATATTGCAAGTGCGTCGCGCTGTGTGACAGCGCGACGCAACTGCAAATTATCGCTGGTCGCAGGTTGACAGGTTTATGAACATGTTCATAAACCTGTCAACCTGTGACCAGCGATTAGGCTGGATCGCGCCGTCTGACACTGTTGGCGGCGCGATCCAGCCTATATCACAGGGTTACTGAGCCATCGCTCGCTGGGCTGAGCCCTGCCCAGCGAGCGACGGCTCCGCCCACATCGCAGCCGCGTCACCGGCAACGTCGTGCCGTGTGACAGCTGGCCTGCGATGTCGGAAGCAAGCGGGCACCCGCGCATCGCTTCCGACATCGCAGGCCAGATCGCCGCGTGTGACCCCACCTTTAGGTGCTAGAGATCCAGAACCCTACCCCCCCCTTCCCAATTACCCATCTTTTGATACTGCACCTCTCAATGAATTTATCTACAGCTGCAGTGACTATTTTGTTACATCCATGCTGTGATTTATTTATCTGGAAAATTCAAAACATGCCAACCTAGTGCCCATACATTGTGCCCCATATATTGTAGCACCACCATATATTGTACCAAGCATGTGGTTCTGAGGACATGCACCCTGTAAATTGATAAATGTGCTCTCCCCACTACACTAATGACACACATGTGGTCGATTTCTGCAGTTTAGGCACAGTGGGGCTCAGAAACAGGGAGGTGTTTGGAGTTGGAAGCATAAATTGCACTGGGTTTTATTTTGGGGGTGAAGCCTTTTCTTTTCCAAAGTCTTTCACAGTTAAGAAGAAATGTTGTCGGGCACCACCGCTCCTGGTCGTTGTATCGCTCCTGGAGTTGTAGCTCCTACAGAACAAGCACTGCTGATGGCTTTCTGCTGTGTTTTCCTTCTCCTGGCTCCCCAGGTGCACACTTCCAGTTTAATGTCTCATGCAATATATGGATTGAAGAGAAGCAGCACTCACCGGACTGGGTACAACACAGCTTTATGTGCCAAAGATTTTCAGGCTTTACATCAAGGGAGCTTTAGTGGGGAGGGTGGGGGTCTTTAAATTTAGACCCCCCCACCCTCCCCACTAAAGTCCCCCTGATGTAAAGCCTGGAAATCTTTGGCAAATAAAGCTGTGTTGTACCCAGTCCGGTGAGTGCTGCTTCTCTTCAATCCATATATTTTCCAAAGTCTCTGTTCTATCAGTAATGTGGGGATCTCTCCATTTCCAGTGAAAATGATGGATCTGACTGGGGCTGGTTTTGTGTGGGATAAGTTAGGGGTTTTATTGGTAACATTTTATATTACATAAGATATTTTGATCACTTTCAGTATAAGGCTGGTATCATACTCTTTATGATCACTGAGTACTTACATCAGCATTTCAATGTAAATCACACAAAAACACAATTCAGGTGAAAGCCTGATGAAGCCACTCACTATAATGAGGCAGATGGGGACACTTCAGACTCTTCCGGTGGTCATCTTTTTAGCTTTGCCCAGTACTGTGGTCCTCCACACTTGTGTGCTAAACACATGTCTAAAATGATTGTACACCGCTGAAACAGAGAACAGATGAAGTACAAAGTGACCAATCTGCATCATTTTAGTGAGTGGTTTCATTGGGGTTTGTCTGAATTGTTTTTTGGTACATTTACATGTACACCCCGACTTAAGTGTTCAGTTGAGAATGCAACACATATGTGAACAGAGCCTTATTCCTATTTTTCAACTAGAAAGGGGCAGACAAGGGCGCAATAAGGTCTTATCTCCTTAAAATTAGATCAATAGTCAGTGTGACACTGCTAACCTTGCTTGGTTGTGTGTGACCCACAACTGGTGTAATCACCTTTATACAGCTGCTGCTGGATCCACCATTCCACATGGATGGTCTTGCAAAAACCAAGGATCACAGAGACAAAGGTTGAAGACGATCCACGCTGCTGTATATGAATGAAGATGGATCAAGATCTTAATGGAAGCAGTGTTTATTTCAACGCATTTCAAGGCTGTCTTCTTCAGGAATGTATTATGGTGTATTCCTGAAGAAGAGGCAGGGACAGCCTTGAAACGTGTTGAAATAAACACCGCTTCCATTAAGATCTTACTCCATCTTCATTCATATACAGTGGCACGGATCGTCTTCAACCTTTGTCTCTGTGATCCTTGGTTATTCCGATTTTTTGGAGGTAGAATGAACAAATAGATATAGAAGCAATATAAGAATAGTTCTTATTTTTATTTTTTTGTGGTTCACTATGTGGTATTAGTGGTAAGATGGATTTATTCTTTGGCTTAGTGTAACTAAAGCGAGACTAGATTTATATCTATTTTTTGTGGTTGCTCCTATCAACAGTAAAAATGCTCTTTTTTTCGTTCTGAGAGCTGTAACTCTTTCATTTTTTGGTGAACAGGGCTACATTGGGGCTTAGTTTTTGCATGACGAGTTGTAGATTTGTTTGGTACCATTTTGCAGTAACGTATTTATCAGACTATAAGATCCACCCAGATATTAGAGGAGGAAAATAGGAAAAAAAATTGACACAGAAAATCTGAACAAGAAAAGACTATGGTACTCATCCTATGTGTACTGGTGCACGCTGAAATACAATATAGGAAGAAGACAGCTGCACTCAATACTAAGTCATCCTATTTGAATCTAGAAATTCATTACAGCTAGTGAACTGTGAAAAATGGAGACACCTTAGCTAGTACTAATGGCCATGTGTATGATTGCTTAATAGCCATGTGTAGGTGTATTGCCTGTACTCGGTCCTAACCTACCTTCATATCTGTATTATAAATCTCAGCCTCTCTGAATTAAAAATCTCTGTTGAAACAGGTGAGCAGCAGACCTGATAACAGAGACAACATCACCTTATGGCTACTGAGGGAAGGTACGCTACAGAAGGTGTGACTCCATATTGTAAACAAGAAAAGACTGTGGCACTCATCCAATGTGTACTGGTGCATGATGAAACACTATACAATGTAACAAAAAGTCAGCTGCACTCAAAGCTAACTCATGCTATTTGAATCTAGAAATGCATCATGAGGCATTGTTGTGTGAGGTGGGATCTGCTGCTGACACAGTTATGGCTGCAATGTCCCCATATTCTGTACCACTGTCCCCCATCTGATATATGTTCCCCATCGTGCTACATCATGTATGTCCTCCATCATGGCATATATGTCCTCCATCCTGGTATATGTTCCCCATCCTGATGTATAGTCACCTTTCTGGAATATGTGTCCCCATCTTTGAATATTGCCCCCATCCTGGTATAGGGTCCCATCCTGCAATATAGCCCTGCTCCAGGTACATGGCCCCATCTTGTATATGACCCCTATCCTGGTATATGGCCCCCATCCTGTATATGACCCCTATTCTGGTATATGATCCCATCCTGGTATATGGCCCCATCATGTATATGACCCTTTTCCTGGTATATGGTCCCACCCTGGAAGATTGCCCCCATCCTGCATATAACCCTTATTCTGGTATATGGTTCCATCCTGGTAAATGGCCTGTAATATGTCCCCCATCATGGAAAATGATCCCCTAATCCTGGAATATGTGCCCCATCCTGCATATGGTCTCTCATCCTGCATATGGTCTCACATCCTGTATATGCCCCCATCCTGTATATAACCCCCATCCTGGTATATATTCTCCCATCCTGTATATGGTCTCCCATCCTGTACATGTGGCCACATGAGGAACTGCAGCCAGGCAGATAGGAGACAGTTATATAAAAACACCCTCAGAACACACACCCACAAGACACAACACCCAACCCGGAGCCCGGGACTCTAGGCGGGAAAAGGGGTGACAGGGTTTAGAGGGAAGTGGGTGGGAATGTAGATCAGGTGACAGACCAGTACAAAAGGAGAACATTAGTGGAGTGAGTTAGTAGACCAGTGGGTGCCGAGAAGCCAAGAGCAGCAGAGAGACACTTTCCCGGAGGGATAGGGCTTCTTGGAGGCGCAGAATCCACAGAGACACCATTCCATGGAGAGAAAGCCTGTCCATAGCCTGCAGCCCAAGGGAGAGTAAGGACGGAGACTGGACCGGTGCCACCGGGTCCGAGGAGTATGGCAGCATTAACCGACTACAGGCGGGATAGGTTTCCGTTGTTGTACCTGGATAGTCACATGAGTCGGAAAGAGCCCAGTGATCCCTTGCAAGACAGGGACACCCAAGGCTAGGCTGGGACCAGAGTGTTGGCTCTGGGTGACCGTAGCTATACGCTGGGACACTAACACACTGACGGGGAGGTGCAGATTCCAGGTCTGGTCACCCAACACACGGGCTGGAGGATCAGCAGCGCATAGGACCTGGCTTGCCGCCCATACACTTAGGGGGAAGTCAGACATGGGACCGAGCTGCCCCCATACAGCCCACAGGGAAGAACTGAAGAAAGGAAAGCTGGAAAGGTTACAGAGAGAGTGAAGGGTCTCAGGAAGATAACCTGGCTGCAGAGGCTTCAGAATGTCCGGAGTTGCCTGTATAAAGTGACTGTGTGAACTGTACCGTAAAGACTTTTCAGTAAAACCTGGTGAACCCTGCTTGAGCCTCCCGTGTGTGATTCCTGCAAACAGAACTTTATTTCATCCTCATACCCTGTCAGGAGCAGCCCGACCTGCAGTGGGCTCATTCATCTAGCTGCAGCCCCATCCATCCATCCTCCTGGCAGAGCTGCGCTGCAGCAGTGGTTCCTTCATTGACCACAACCCGTGGGTGGCGTCATGACAAACCCCTGTAAATATTCCCCTTTTACTTGTGGGGTTCGGGACATGGTCCGACCAAGACCGCCGTGATCATTCCCCAGTGCTACCACTGGTCCGGTACCGAGTACCCCGTCCCAGTGGTCCACACACATGGTCCCCCATCTTGGTAAATGCCCTCATATTTGGCCCCCATCATGGTGAACACTTTAAATAATAAATGATTATACTTACACCCCAAATGTTCCCCCACTGCAGAGCAACATCGTGTTATCATATCAGCAACTGAGCACTGCAGCATGTAAGGGCACAGTACATGACATCACTGTGATGTGCTTAGCTCCATAGGCTGACAGCTCAACTGATGGGATCAGAACAGCACGTCGGTCTGCTGCAGTGGATGGTGATTATAATCATCAATCCACTTCTGCCTGCTAGGATATTCGCAGTATATGTGGGAAGCAGTGAATATCCACTGTAATTGCGGGCACAAGTGATCGGGCAATCGCATGTACTGACATTTGAAGACATTTTAACATTTGCCGCTCCCCTTGCCCATCACCTGCCCACCTTTCAGCGCCAGCTTCAGTGCTGAGAGGTGATGGGTAGGGGAGAGCAGTGAATATTAATTTAGCTTAAAGGGGAACTCCAGGGAGAGAAAACATTTTAGTACAGTCCCTGCCCTGCTACATGATGAAGCAGAGCTGTGCCCTACAGTTGTAGGATCTATAGATCGCTTATAAATCCAGAAAATCATATCTGCTCCTCTGCTCTCTCCCCTCAAATGAGAGAGGGAGGAGAGGAAAAGAGCAGGTATGATTTTATGGAATTATAAGTGATCTATAGATCCCAGAACTGTAGTGTACAGCTCTGCTTCATCATGTAGGAGGGCAGGGACTGTACTAAAAGGTTTTCTCTCCCCAGAGTTCCTATTTAAACAGCCGGCACAATTGGTCACCAGCATGTACTGCTTCAGCCTCCTCCCATTGCTGGTGATAACCTCAACCCCAACCATACATCCGGACTATAAAATGCACCCCCACTTTCCCCCAAATTTAGGTGGGAAAAAAAGTGCATATTATAGTCTGAAAAATATGGTATTTATGGTATATAATATGGTATATATTATTTTTGATCACTTTCTATTCAGATTTTTCAGATACAGAATGAACAAAAATCAGCAATTCATTTAATGTTTTTATTTTTTTTGTGTCGTTCCCAATGTCGTAAAAGTGATAAGATCTATTTATTTTTCAGGTCAGTACGATTACACCATTACCAGACTAATATATCGTTTATTACGCTTTGCTACTTTTACACACTATGAACTATATTTTTAAATATGTATTTGTTAGTGCATCGCCATATTCTGTAACGTTTAATTTTTTTCTGAATGAGCCATGTTAGGCTTGTTTTTTTTGCTAGTTGGTGTACCATTTATTTTTGCACAATTTCTTTTTTACATATGACTTTCTGATCACTTTTATTATATTTTTTTTGTAAAAAAGCAACCTGTTTACAGTTCTTAGTGTTTTTTTTTTTATTTCTGTTACAGTGTTAAACAAAGGGATGTGGCGATATTAATTATATGTGCTTTTTGGTTTATTTTTTTTTAAACGCAAACACTACCGTGTTTCCCCGAAAGTAAGACCCTGTCTTACATTTTTTTGGGGGCCAAAAGTGGCCCCCGGTCTTACTTTCGGGGAGGGTCTTACATTGGGTGCACCAGCAGTGTGGCCTACAGGCCCCCTCCTGCTGGGACACTGCAGGAGCGGGTCGCACGTCACGTGCGCCCGCTCATTACATATGCACTGCATCCCCCTGTCAATCAGCGACAGGGGGAGCAGTGCATTATACGGTATATATGGGCCCCCTCCTGCTGGCACACTACCCCCCTGTTCTGAGGCCCCCACCGCTGCTGCTGCAGACATCTTACCCTCCAGGGTCTTCTTGCAGCAGCCAGCGCGTCCGTCCTCTGTCCTCGGCTGTCTCCCGGATCATGTGACCGGCCGGTCGCAGTCGCGATGACGTCATGCGCTGCGACGGGTCACATGATCCGTATATACCGTATAATGCACTGCTCCCCCTGTCGCTGATTGACAGGGGGATGCAGTGCATATGTAATGAGCGGGCGCACGTGACGTGCGACCCGCTCCCGCCCTCCCCCCCTCCGCTAGGGGCCTTACATTGGCCCCCCCGGTTGTAAGGCCTTATAATCGGGGGAGGCCTTACATTAGCAGGCCCCCCCTTTACCCTTAGGCGGCCTTACAATCGGGGGGGCCTTACTTTCGGGGAAACACGGTACATTTTTATTGGAAAAATTATTATTTTCATGTTTTCATGGTTGTTGTGTAATAATGAATGAACCCGCCAATGTTTGGGTTTGGCGGATTTGGACTGCCTTTTTTTAAAGTTTGGGTTCAGGACTAGACTTAACCCAAACTTGAGTCCAAACCCTGGACCTGGACTTTAAAGCTATGCAATGTTGGCTATGAGGGGCTTGGGGGCTGTAAAAAAACACAAAACATGTTTTGATTACTTACCGGGTTTCACATGCTTGTACTTCCAGGGCCACGCATTAACTTCCTGTTTATTCACTGCATAGAATAAAATAAAAAAAAATGACATAGAACTTCACTTTATTTTTAATTTTCAGCATAGATAAAGCAGTCCGCTACGGGCTGTCACCCTGAGCTGCCTGGCTTTACGTTGGCTGGCAATAAAAATACAGGGAAGCCTATTATTCTTTTAAAATTATTTAAATAATTAAAAATAAGTGTGGGCTTCACCCTATTTTTGATTGCCAACCAAGGTAAAAACCAGGCTGCTGGGGGTAGATATTCCCAGCGTGGTGCGGTCCATAGTTATTGTAACCCACAGCTTCTCCAGAAATTGGCACACTCATTAGAAGCATCAATCCTTGTGCTTTGCTCGCCTTCCACCTATGCCCTTGTGCGATGGCATTGGGGTCATAGAAGGGGTTAATGACAGCTGAGTATTGACAGCTCATCATTATGCCCAGATTGATAATGTGGCGCCCCACTGGTTGGAACGCCACTAATGGGTACTGCACTCAGACCAGCGTGTGTGGTATCCCTGTAGTAAGTGAATGGGGAGGCTTAATCCTTGCATCCACACATACCCTTAGTTCGGGGGACTACAGGGTTAAATCCTTTACTAGGAGACCCAGCCCCAGTGGGAGGAGTGCAGGGCAAGCAGTGTGAGGACGGGAGGAAGTTAGAGTCAGAGAACGTCTGAGGGAGAGACAGAGAGGAGGAGAAAAAGGGGTCTTCCAGGGAAGAGAAGCTGTTTGGGATGAACCTTCCTCGGCTCCTCGGTTCCCAAACAGTACACCGGACACCGGAGTCCGCACCTGCTGGATAGCTCCAGGCCCAGCAGAAAATCCGGATCACCGTGGAGACTACAGGCTCCCGGGCACCTGGCAGTCAATATCAAGGGAGCCAGGCACCGCATGATGAGAGATAGTGGCAGTCCATAGAGGGTTATCCTGCAGACAGCAAAGGTGAGAGAGTACAGGAGGCCAGGCTAGGTTTCAGGCCAGCCAGGCTTCACACCTGGAAGAGTAGTGAAGGAGGGACATCTAACAAAACCACGTAGAGACACCCGGTTTATTTTCCACTACCTAGGCCAACTGCCTATGCTTACAGACTGTATTGTACTGTGAACTGTGCTTTTTACCTGAACTGTTCCAGTAAAAGTACCCGAATGAGTAACGGAGTCTCAGTGTGCCTCTTTCTCGCCGCTGCACTGCACTTCTTCTTTCCACAGCCTGTTCCAGACCAACAGAGCATCACTGCCCCAGAAGGCCAGCTTTACCTGTAGAAAGCTTTGCCATCCTTGCCGCAATACCATCGCCCTCTGGAGGACTGTGGCAGTGCTCATGACCCACCAGGTACTACAGGTGGCATCATGAGACAATCACTTTTTTCCCCTGTATATAACCCCTCTTTGAAGTGCCACACAGGCCACGGGCTCAGGGCACCCGTGACATCCCCGTGAAACCCTCTGAGCCTGATACCTGAGTACGCCCTGGGCCTGGAGCTTGACAATAACGTTCAGGTTTCTATAAGACCCACCCATTAACAATCCTGTGAGGAAATAATTAAAAAGACAACACACAGTGAAACATCCTTTATTTGAAATAAATCACAAAGCAAAATCCATTATTTGAAATATATTGTGACGTAATGGACTCCTTTAATGTAGAACATATGATGATTTCTTATGTAACCCAGACAGTATGGTATTTTGTTGCAAATTTGTAATATGCCACTCATGGGTTAAGTTCTTAAAATGTAGTCAGACAGTATTTTGTATACCCACTCTTCCTAGAGTCTTGAAGATGCTTGATGATGTTGACGTATGTAATGCAATTATCTCTCCTCTAGAAGGTCAGAGGGACTTAATCCTGTTAGAATGCCATTGTAATTACGATGTGGATTGTTGACTGTAAATGTATCCTGCTAGGTGCTAGGTGAACCATGTGTATATGGCTCTCCCTTGACAGGACTTAATCCTACTAACATTCCATTGTATGACTATGTCAATGAGTATGTGGCTCTACCTTGACAGGACTGCAATACTACTAGAAATGTGTTATAAGAGAATTGGAAGCGAGCCAATAACAATACAGTCTTATTCCACCAATCATGAAGTCCCCAATATCCTGCAATGAGGGCTGAAGATATATAAGGAGACCTGTTCATTAACCAGGGTGATTTTGATTCTGTCTAGAGCCCTCAGTCTAGGGATTTTGGTCCCGGTTAGAGGTGCACTAGATTGGTTACAGGCAGCTAATCTAGGATATTTGGGTCCGATTGGCCGGCCATAACCCCAGGCCTAGGCATTTCGATGCCGACCGAGGGGATCAGAACCTGGATTATAAAACCACAAGGACTTCAGCATTGAATTATCGGATTTGGCTGTGATGACAAAGACTGCATAAGAAAGCAACCCAGATTGGGACGATACAGTCACATGACTACAGACTTTGCTGTGCTATATTCTAATCCCTGGTGAGCCAGCGGAAGGGTGAGACTCTGTTGCATGTTACTTTTTGTGTTTTGCTGGTTATGTGTTATATGGTGATAACTGTCCTGGATCCAATAAAGTCTTACCCTCACCCTATGTTGTCTGAGTAGTGTTCCGCCCACGGATAAGGAGCTCGGGCGTTCAGTTTGGTGATGAGCCCTGGTCTACGTTGCCTTGCTAAAGGCGGCTGGGCCAGCGGACGAGAGCACCCATTGACCCCCGGGTCTCCACATATATCACACAGACAACCCTCATTTTCGAATGTATTAACCAACCCATACTCCTTCAATGATAATCCACAATGATAATCCCATGAAGCACACGATCCTGGCTCTTCTTCATCTGCAGGCTGCAGCAAGGGAACAATCATCCTCTCCCTCCAGCCTCTGTGATCACACTCTGAGGAACTCTACTTCCAGCAGTGGGATCACCTGAGTTCAGTGAATCAGTGAATGAAGACTTTGTTGTCTCAGTGAATGATGTCACGCGCGACAAGTCAGCGTGTTGCAGAGAATGCTTGTAACCTCGCTGCAGCCTCTAAATGAATCTAAAGTCAGAATCATGTGCTTAGTGGACCATCATTGTGGATTAAAGTCGGAGGGGTATGTTTGCATTAATAAATGGGAAAATGAGGGTCGTCTGTGTGATTAATTTGAAATAAAGTGTTTTTTCTGTGTTGTTTTCTGTTGTCCCAATACACAAAAACAAATTAAATGTGTATAACAAAACATGTTCAATTGCAAATATTTTTTGGGAAAAATACTTCATTTTCTGGAACAATTTCAAGGGTGCCATCACTTTCGGCCATGACAGTATAAGATGTAGTTTTCTTTTTTAGATAAAAACACGCTCTTATGAACATTTACAATTGAACATACAAGGCAAAGAAGAGCAAAACTCAGATTAAGCATTCATTTTTATGACAATCTAATTTGGGATTTAGAAGAACTCAGGGGGCCACATAGACTAAATATGTAGTGTAAAGATGTCTAGTTGACATTGAGTTGCTCAGGCAGAATTAGTTATTTATCTCTTACTAGCGCTAATTGTTGGTTTAATAATTTAATAAAAAAACATTATTTATTCATTAAACCCATAATAAATTATTATAGTCATTTCATAACCACAAGGAAAATGTCAGTATTTATTCAGTTACAAATCAATTATGTTGGTGTAGAGTACAGTGCAGTAAAAATTGGACAAGCTACACAGTATTTTTGCCATATTCTAAAGGTACCGTTAAAAGGGGCGATCTCCACGGGGATGTTGCCGGCAACTGAGGGGCGTGGCCAAGTTACGGTGAAATTGCCGGAGAGTTGCCACGTGTGACATGGCGATAATCAGGCGAATAATCGCTTGACCAACATTGCCGGGTTTCCCAACATGTTGGGAAATCTGGCGATGTTGCTGAGGCTATCATGACTGATCGCCCCGTGTTACGCGGCAACCCGCAATGTTGTGGGCGACGCTGCCTATCTTCAACATTGCGGATTACTGCTCGCTGGGTTGCTGGGCAAGTTGCTGGCAAGTTGCTCCGTGTGACATCTCCCCGGTGATGGTGCCAGGGATGTGCGCTCTCACGCATCGCCGGCAACATCGCCGCAACCGTCGCCCCGTGTGACAGTACCATTAGAGCTGTAACGTTTAATTTTTTTTTCTGAATGAGCCATGTTAGGTTTGGTTTTTTTGCTAGTTGGTGTACCATTTATTTTTGCACAATTTTTTTCACATGACTTTCTGATCACTTTTATTAATTTTTTTGTAAAAAAGCAACATGTTTACAGTTCTTAGTGTTTTTTTTACTTCTGTTACGGTTTTAAACAAAGCTAATCTGCGCAGGTCCTGTCTACTCCTTGTGTATATACAGAGGTAAGAAAATCTCATAGCACCCATCAGCCAGCCTAATCACCTTGTGAGTAGACAGAACAGTTCATTAACTGATCATGAATCAGAGATGCTGAATTGTTCCCAAATTGAACTGCTGTGACTGGTGTATGTGTTTTCAAAAAGTGGAAATATGGTCATATGATACCGATTTGCTCTGGTTGAATACGGCAACTAAAGGCACAGTATGGGTATGTGCGCACTGGCCGGGTTATGGACGTTTTATCAGCGGAAACCGCCGGTCGGTTTTCATTAGTTTTATGTAAATTTATGTTAATCCAAACTGGCGTTTGGATTAACATTAAAACCAATGAAAACCGACGCCCGCTGTGCACACACCGGCGGTTTACACAGGCTCATCTGTTGCTAAACCGCAGGTTTCCCAGCGGTTTAGCAAAGAATGAGCATGTTCTATAAACCGCCGGTTCTTCAGCGGCTGCAAGCAGAATCATGTGCTGCTTCCAGCCGCTGTAGAACCGCCGGCAAGAACACGCTGTGCAACCGCCGGCTCCCGCCCGTCACCCGCCCGGCTCCCGCCGCACATACCCGCCAGGAAGCCGGTGGACGGCTCCGGAGCTTCCTGGCGGGTCCGCCCAGCTGCCGCCGACAAACCCGCCGGTAAGTGTGCACTTACCCTATGCATCCTTCCAACTGATTCTAAGGTGCTAAAGCAATTATTTAAAGTAAGGTCGATGTATATTTGGGCAGAGACAACATTTTTCTATTTTTTGTTCTGTACATTACGACACTGGATTTTGAACAAAACTATTCAGATGCAGTTTAAATCCAGACTTTCAGCTTTAATCCAGTGGGTTGAACAAAGTGACTGCATGAAAATGGGAGGAACTAAACATTTTTTTAAACTGAATTCCTTCAATTTAGGTTAATTGGACAAATTAAATAATTGTACATAACATGTTAATTTCCACAGTGCTATGCCAATTAATTGGGACAAAGCAAGTCTTTACTTGTTTTTCTTGCATTAGTTTTACTATTGCTGATAAGTGTTTTATCAGTTTTTGGTGTTGTTTTCCTTTTTCTTTCATGTTTTGGAGAAAACGATCCGGTTTCATTGTGTGTGCGAATTATTCTTGAAACGGTAGATTTTCCAATACCAACAATGGAAGCGATTTCTCTTACAGTCAGACTTGTATGTTCATTAAGAGTAATAATTTTAGACCTCTTCCGTGGAGTAACATCCATTTTTACAGTCACGAATCACACAGAGAAAAAGTACACTAAACCACTCCTCACAGAAACAAGCTCTCAACTGAAGCTGAGGGGGAAGCTAGCTGGTATTTTCTGACTAAAACCAGTCAAACCACATTTTGTTACTCAAGGTTGTACACTCACACCTGTTCAAAGCAGTTAAAACTGGTCTGAATCACTGACTGGTAACCAACTTACGATTTTACTTACAAAAATGCTTTGTCCCAATTAATTTGCACAGCACTGTAACTATAACTGAAATATGTTTCAGTAAACAGATTAAAAAAAAGCAACATTTGTGTGAGTGTCCAACTATATATTAACCTAACTGTGTCAAAAGAGTAAAGGGGCTGTCACATGCTACGATATCATTAAAGATATCGCTGAAACGTCAGGGGTTTTCAGTCGCACTAACGACATCGTTACGTGTGACACGTCAATCTTACAAGCGATAAGTGGTCTGATTATTCATCACAGATTTGAGAACCAGACCCCTCATTAGACGATGTCGATCATGCAATCTGCTTGCATTGTTCAGTGTGACACCGCAATAACGATCTCCCTTATGATTTTGCCTATTCATAACATTGACAATCATTGTTCGTTGGTTGTGCGAACGATACCTGCACGCAACATCGTTGCTGCATCCTGAACGATATCTATATATGTGACACCTCACTAACAATGTTGTCCATGAGCGTGCACCCCTGAGATTGTAGGTGAGATCGCTCACAAAATCGTAGTGTGTGACAGCCCCTTAAAAGAGATCATCTCACCAAAGTAGTTCTATAAGTAACTGGTAAACTCACTGCACCAGTTTGTATTGTTGACGTTATTCAACCTTCCACCAGTGGTGTAACTTCAGGCCCAGGGGCCCCGACGCGACAACGCTAACGGGGCCCGAATTATTGCAAATCTTTAATAGTACTAATCTTTTTCTATAGACCAAAGGGACTTTTGGGGCCCCCCTAGGCTGCAGGACCCGGGTGCGATCGCAACCCCTGCACCTTTTGTAGTTACGCCTCTGCCTCCCACAGAGAGAATGATAATAAATGAATTATACAGTACATTTGTTGTGTCCAGTAATGTGTAGTTGTTACTTTCATCTGCCATTTATTTCTGAGCAGTGCCACAACCTGCTTAGCCACGTGACCAGCAACTTTACACATCTAAACATTTACATGTTCAGTGAAGGAAATAATTATTTGATCCCTTGCTGATTTTGTAAGTTTGCCCCCTGACAAAGACATGATCAGCCTATAATGTTAAAGGTAGGTTCATTTTAACAGTGAAACAAAGAATATCAAAGATAAAATCCAGAAAATCACATTGTTTAAATTACCGTATATACTCGTGTATAAGCTGACCCGTGTATAAGCCGACCCCCCTACTTTTGCCCCCAAAACCTGGGAAAACCTATTGACTCGTGTATAAGCCGAGGATGGACCCCAGCACAGGTATACAGCCCCCAGCAGTGTGGTATACAGGCTCCCCCAGTGGTAGTATACAGCAGCCTCCCCAGTGGTAGAATAGAGCAGCCTCCCCAGTGGTAGTATACAGCAGCCTCCCCAGTGGTAGTATACAGCAGTCTCCCCAGTGGTAGTATACAGCAGCCTCTCCAGTGGTAGTATACAGCAGCCTCCCCAGTGGTAGTATACAGCAGCCTCCCCAGTGGTAGTATACAGCAGCCTCCCCAGTGGTATATACAGCAGCCCCAGAGGTATATACAGTAGCCCCAGAGGTATATACAGCATCCCCAGTGGTATATACAGCAGCCCCAGTGGTATATACAGCAGCCCCAGTGGTATACAGCAGCCCCAGTGATATACAGCAGCCCCAGAGGTATATAGCAGCCCCAGAGGTGTATACAGCAGCCCCAGTGATATACAGCAGCCCCAGAGGTATATAGCAGCCACAGAGGTGTATACAGCAGCCCCACAGGTATATAGCAGCCCCAGAGGTGTATACAGCAGCCCCAGAGGTATAGAGCAGCCCCAGAGGTGTATACAGCAACCCCAGTGATATACAGCAGCCCCAGAGATATATAGCAGCCACAGAGGTGTATACAGCAGCCCCAGAGGTATATAGCAGCCCCAGAGGTGTATACAGCAGCCCCAGAGGTATATAGCAGCCCCAGAGGTGTATACAGCAGCCCCAGTGATATACAGCAGCCCTAGAGGTATATAGCAGCCACAGAGGTGTATACAGCAGCCCCAGAGGTATATAGCAGCTCCAGAGGTGTATACAGCAGCCCCAGAGGTATATAGCAGCCCCAGAAGTTTATACAGCAGCCCCAGTGATATGCAGAAACCCCAGAGATATATAGCAGCCACAGAGGTGTATACAGAAGCCCCAGAGGTATATAGCAGCCCCAGAGGTGTATACAGCAGCCCCAGTGATATACAGCAGCCCCAGAGGTATATAGCAGCCACAGAGGTGTATACAGCAGCCCCAGAGGTACATAGCAGCCCCAGAGGTGTATACAGCAGCCCCAGAGGTATATAGCAGCCCCAGAGGTATATAGCAGTCCCAGAGGTGTATACAGCAGCCCCAGTGGTATATATATGGCCCCCAAATGCTGGCACTCACCCCCCTCCTTGTAAGCCCCCCCCAGCTGCTTAAGTTACCATCCTTGCTCTTCTGCTCCGCGCCGGGCTCCATGCTCCGTCCTCTGCTGCATCCGGGGTCCCCAGCCAGTAGCGATGACGTCATGCGACCGGCCGGTCACATGACCCCGGATGCTGCCGAGGACGGAGCATGGAGCCCGGCGCGGAGCAGGAGAGCACGGATGGTAACTTAAGCAGCCGGGGGGGGCCTTACAAGGAGGGGGACGAATACCAGCATTTGGGGGCCATATATGAACTGCTTCCCCCTGCCGCTGATTGACAGGGGAAGCAGAGCATATATAATGAGCGGCCCCACGTGACGGGGCGCTCATTCAGCAGCCTCCCCCCGCCTCCTCCAGCCTTGTTGCTACCGTATTGACCCGTGTATAAGCCGAGGGGGGACTTTTCAGCCCAATTTTTGGGCTGAAAAACTCGGCTTATACACGAGTATATACGGTATATAAATGTATATGCATATTAAAGAGAGAAATAAGTATTTGAACCCATATCAACCATTAGGAGTTCTGGCTTCTACAGACCATTTAGCCTGCATGCTTACGATGATCCAGAGGTGCTGCTTCTTGGACGCAGCACCTCCGGACTTTCGGGAGCCTGCGGGTGCCCGCAGGGAGACCCCAGCCACCCTATACTCAGCATCTGCAGTGGTTGCAGGGCATCTTCTCCCTGCCAGCACCCAATGGTGGTCGCTTCCGACTCCGCAGTATGAAATGAACATGCTGCGGAGCTGAGGAAGTCTGGAAAGCCACACCGCAGCTGAAAACACACTGCGGTTGGGAGAAGCACAGTGAAGATGGGATTTCTACAAATCCCATCCACTATGCTGCTACTGTATAATGAAGCATTTTGGACAAAAGGGCAAGACACGCTCAAAATGCTGCAAGTACGGATCGTGAATATGCACCCTTAGATGCTTCTAATCAACTCATTACTTGCATTAAAGACACAGCTGTCTTAAATTTTCATCTCTACAAAACACTCCTGTCCACACACTGAGTTAATCAGTTAGACTCTGATCTCTACAACATGGGCAAGACTAAAGTCCTTTCTAAGGATGTCAGGGAAAAGATACTAGACCTGCTCAAGGCTGGAAAGGCATAGAAAACTATAAGTAAGATGCTGGGTGAGAAGTAGACAACTGTTAGTGCAATAGTAAGGGTGGAGGCACACGGGCGTGTGATTAGTGAGAGTGGAATGCGAGAAAAACTTGCATTGCACTCGGACCAGTATCAGTAAATGATACTGGTCATATTAGTGCATTTTCAACGCACTTAACTTGAATTGTGAGGGAAATGCGAGTTCAATCTCATGGGTGTGAGAAAATGTTGCACCTGTACAGCACACTGTGCGATAGTCGCACGTGTGTGTGTACTTACAATGTCTTCAAACACCGCTCCTGTCAAATTGCGGGGCACAGTAACCTATCAGATTTCACCGCTGTAACAGCAGTGGTGAAAGCTGATGGGTTAAAACACCGCTGCTGTGCGGTGTTTGAATTTGCCGGGTTGCCGACACAGCAACCGATCAGCTTCCACCGCTGTGACAGCAGCGGTGAAAACTGATTGGTTAAATCAGCCGGTAAATGCTTTCCATGGTGCTGAAGTTAAAACTTCAGCACCTTGGAAAGCATGGACTTTCAAACACCATCCATGTAAAAGACGTTGCTTTAAACCTCCAGGAAGTGCTGAGGGCAATGAAACAAACACATCCTGGTAGAGTACCCGAACAGAACAGACTGCTCATTGACCAATTTATTGAGGGGCTTTTATCCCCTGCCCACAGAGTCCAGCTGTATATGATGGCCTTCCAGAACCCTGATCTAGACTTTGCACAATTCAAGGACAGGGCCATCAGGATACTGCAAGAAGATGCAACAGCCAGTGACCCAGAACCTGCACAACGCCTTGCAATAACATACCACCAAGATGGGACGCAGACCCCACAGACCACAGGAGGGGCCAGTGCGCAGACTCTTGAGTTTATCACCACTGAGGCTCTGCACTTAAATGTTGAGGCACTGACTAAGAGCATAGCATAGATGGCCAAAGCCATACAACCGATGCAAGGATCCAAGCCGGCGGAGAAGATCGAGTTGGCTTCCAGCAGAGATGATGTCCCATGGATGCGACAGAGGAGGAACCCTCTGACCAGAGTATGACCTAGCGACCACTATGATTCTGAAGGAAAGCCTATCTGCCTGCTTGCGACAAACGAGGCTATATTGCAAGATCCTGCACTTTCAACGAGGATACACTGGGCAGCGGGCCACCCCTCAGGAATGAAACCACCTGGCCCACCAAACTGGCGCAACCAGTATGTAGGGGACGTCCGGTCCTGCCTTTCATACTAGATGGTATTCCCATGACAACTTTCTTGGACACCGGCTCACAGGTGACATCAATACCATATATCCTTTACAAAAGATACTGGGCAGACTCTGCCATTACACATGGTCCCGATGATGACTTTACTATCTATGCTAGTAACAGTAAACCTGTGCCACAGATTGGGTTTAAAGAAGTGACCATAAAGGTGGGGAGTGGGGGAATAAAAGCCCAGGGATTGATAATTGTTGATGTTGATCAACGAGAAAGTAACCCAATGATAACCTTAAGCACTAATATAATTGAAAATTGTCTTGTGGAGATTATTGTCTTATTAAAACAGGTTGCTGAAACTGCCAACCATGGGCAGCAGCGAGTCCTGCAGAAGGAGATAAAGGCCTTGATGCTGAGGCAGCAGACAGAGTTGTCCAGAGGAGAAGTTGGCAGTGTAAGAGTAAGTGATTCGGTACCCATTGAAATACCCCCACGAAGTGAAATGCTAATCTGTTGTAGGGCAGCAATAGGCCTTAGAGGGCAAGATTACCAAGCCCTGGTAGAGCCCGTATACTCAGATAGTATGCCCACTATCCTGACAGCCAGAGTTGTAGTTGATGTCCGCAAGGGGCAGTACCTGTACGTATCTTAAATTGCGATGAAGAAGAAGTCAAACTGCCTAAGCATGCTACCATTGCTAAACTGTATACTGTCAAAAACAACTCCATTAAGGCAGTAGAGCCCTTAAACCCATCTGAGCAGGTGGAGGATAATGGCTCAGAGGGAAAGCTGGCGGAAGTTACCAGAATTTACATGTAGGCCCAGACTCCACTCCTTCACATCAAAAGCATGGATTTTACCGGGTAGTGCAGGAATATGAACAAGTCTTTAGTTAAAATCCTTTAGATTTTGGCAGGTAAAAGGGGTTCCACATCATATCCCCACAGGTGATCATCCGCCCATTAAAGAAAGATACAGGCCTGTACTGCCGGCTCACTATCAATGTGCCAAAGAAATGTTACGGGAGATGAAGAAGGTTGGGGTGATAAGAGATAGTTGTAGCCCCTGGGCAGCTCCTCTAGTCCTCGTGAAAAAGAAGGATGGTACCATGAGATTGTGTGTAGATTACAGGCAGATTAACCGCATAACACATAAAGATGCATACCCATTACCCAGAATTGATGAATCATTGGCTGCATTGAGGACTGTAAACTACTTTTCCACCTTAGATCTTACTAGTGGGTATTGGCAGGTTCCTGTAGCAGAGGCAGACCGGGAAAAGACAGCGTTTGCCACACCAAGGGGCCTCTGCGAGTTCAATTATATGCCATTCGGACTCTGCAATGCACCGGTAACATTCCAGAGGTTGATGGAGTGCTGCAGGGACACAAGTACTTTGAAACCATCTTACTGTACCTGGATGACATCATAGTCTACTCCAAGACATATGAAGACCATTTGGAGCACTTGGCTGAAGTATTTGAAGTGTTATCCAGCTATGGCATGAAAGTAAAGCCATCCAAGTGTCAACTGTTCAAGCCAAGGCTACAGTACCTCAGTCACATTGTCAGTGCTGAAAGTGTAGCACCCGATCCAGAAAAAGTCACTGTCATTAGGGACTGGCCAAGACCCACCATAGTCAAAGAGGTGAGGCAGTTCCTGGGACTGGTAGGACTGGTCATCAAGGGATCAAGGGATTTATTAGGATGGCTGCACCCCTGCAAGACTTCCTGGTAGGCCAGTTCAAGAAGGCTAAGAACCCGAGTCCTCCATTTGAATGGGCAGCAAAGCAGAAGATCCCTTCAATCGGTTGAAGTGGGCACTGACAGTGGATGAGATCCTAGCCTATCCTGATTAGAGCCAGCCATTTGTGTTGTACACTGAAGCCAGCAATGTGGGATTAGGAGCAGTGTTGTTCCAGATGCAAAGAGGCAGAAAAAGAGCCATAGCTTATGCCAGCAGGAAGCTCGATCCTACAGAAAGGAACCCAGAAAACTACAGCTCGTTCAAGTTAGAGTTCCTAGCCATAATCTGGGCAGTTACAGAGCGTCTCAAGCATTACCTCGCTGCAGCAAAATTTATCATCTTCACGGACAACAATCCGTTGACTTACCTGCAGACTGCAAAGCTAGGATGCACTGGAGCAGCGATGGATGGCCTGACTGTCAAATTACAACTTTATAATCAAGTATCGGGCAGGCCACAAGAATGTTAATGCAGATGCGCTGCCCAGGATGCCCATTTGCAGGATGCGGGAGAAGACTCGGATGAGTTGGAAGAGATAGAGCTACCAGCTTTTCACTGCCCTCATGTGACACAATGTAGGAACTATGTGAGAGACTAACGTCAAGAAACCAGACTGAATCTGTTACCCCACCATAGACAGGCAGAGACTCAAGACAGTGACCCAGCTGTGTGCTTAGTCAAAGATCTACTGACACAGGAAGGCTCATATCCTGGTCCAGATGCTCCACCAGAAGCCCTACAGCTGTGGAAAGAGAAGAGCAAACTGTTCATTTATGGAGGAAAATTGTGCAGACGTTACACCAATCCCAGAACCCATGAGCTTTTCTGGCAATTAGTAGTGCCAAGAAGGGATGTACAAATGGTACTAGAGGCTTACCATAATAGAGCAGTACATTTCGGGTGGAAGAAACTGGAGGTTCTGCTTGAAGAGAGATTCTATTGGGTTGGCATGAGGAGAGCCATTGAAAACTGGTGCAACCTGACCAGAAAGGATTGAGATACCCCACTGCAGCCAATCGTCACCAAACACCTGCTGGAACTTGTGGCTATGGATAACGTGAAGCTGAGTCCAAGTAGAACAGGCCATGTCTGCAGCCTCACCATAGTAGGCCACTACTCCCATTTCCTTGTGGTAATACCTGTGAAGGACCTTACAGCCAAAATAGCGGCTAAAGCATTCTAGGCTCTTTTTGCAGACCCTATGGTTATCCTGAACAGGTGTTGACAGATCAAGGACCAGCTTTTGAAGCAGATATATTTCAAGAGTTCTGTAATATGTATGGGTATAAGAAGATAAGAACTACTCCATACCACCCACAAACAAATGGAATGTGTGAAAAGATGAACCAGATAGTCATAGACCTGCTAAAGACCCTACCATTGGAGGAAAGAAGCTTGTGGCCAGAAAAGTTACCAGATTTAGTGGACTTATACAACCATGTCCCAGTGAGTTCCACCAGCTGTACTCCAGCATATCTCATGAGAGCAAGACCTGGCAAATTACCCATTGACCTGGATATGGGCATTATGAAGCCAGATGTAGATTCACCAGATTCTGATTGGGATACAGAACACCATCAACAATGCTGTAAAGTACAAGAGAGTGTAGAAAGAAGCTTGTCCCAAGCAAGGGAGAGATAAGAAAAATCCCATAACAAGCATGTTCCTGCAACCCCCTTGAAACAGGTGAGCAAGTACTCAAGAGGAAAAGACGTACTAACAAACTTGATGACCATTGTGAAGCAGTACCATATACTGTGTTACCATCGAACTTCGACAATACCAAGGTGTGCCTTGTCAGTAAGGACGAAGGAAAGACATCAGCAGCAGTTTCCATCTTAAAGTATGCCCTAACTCATTGAAAGATTAAGAGAAAGCACCAGAAATACCTCTACCTGGGAAACCGAAAGAAGAAGAAGAAGTAATTTATACGGTGTTAGGAAACTTTTCAAAGACAAGGACACAGTACAATGGAGCAATCGTTGTTCCCATGTTATTGTTTCCCCAGACAGTGGTACCTGAACCAGCAAGATGAAGAACCGCCAGCTGAGTTATCAGAAGCTGCACCTGTAGAAGAACAGGAAGAACAGTGAACTTGTCAGTCCCATGGTAAGACTAAGAAGACACTCTAATATACCAGTGTTACGTAGGCCTACACATAGTACAGAGCCTAATGAACCCACTACACTAGTAGTCAAACCAGGCCATCAGAATTACCTGTACTGCGTAAATCAACCCGTAGTAGCAGAGGTCAGATCCCAGCACATTACAGGGATTAGAATGCAGTTCAGATGGGTTAAAATGTAAATATGTTTTTCTTGTTTGTACATAAAGATGTAAATATGTAACCATGCAACCACCAAGTGTATGCACTTACAGGACTTTACTGTATGAACTTTTAAATATCCTTGAACTTTTATTAAAAATGGACCATTATGTCACTGGACTGGTTGTGGTAAAGACTTTGTGTAAATATTTCATTATCAGCCAATGGTGGAATGACTAATCACCAAAGTGACTGCTTTTTGAATTTTCTTGTTTTTTGTAATTTTTGCTTTTTGAGACTCATTGTCACAGCTGATGATTTTAGGAGACACATCAGATGTTAATTTAAATCGCCCGCCACTGACGCCGATCTGTTCCTTCCAGCTGCCGCTAATCTCCGCCTTCCGGACCGCTGTTTGTGGCCGGGCACATACACAGTGACATACTATGTGAACGCATGCGGAGAATCACAGCTGTGTTTACATCAGTATGACCGCATTCGGCACTACATTTGCGTCTGCATGCCAGACGCATGCAGACACAAACGTTAGTGTGAATTTAGCCTAACAGGTTATTAAAGGGATCCTGTCACCTCCAAAACGCCTACTAAGCTAGCAAAACATGTCCCTGCAGCATCCCATTACTAACACTCCTTTTGTCTCAGAAAAGCATCCTGTGAAAGTGCATAAAAACGTTTTAATACTTAGTCATTAGTGATTATAATTAGCAGGGGCTAGATTCTTTAGTCACCAGGGCGGGCTGTTTTGCAGCCTGAATGATCCACCCTCTCTCTGTCTGTGCTGCTGTGAAACTGAAACTGAAGGCAGGACTAATGATTTGCATTCTGTGAGTGATAGAGTGGGGGGAGGGCAATGCCTGCACATCACAGCAGAACACACAGAGACAGGGTGGATCCTGGAGCTGCAAAACAGCCCGCCTAGGTGACTAAGGAATATAGTCACTGCTAATTATAATCACTAATGAATGAGTATTAAAACGTTTTTATGCACTTTCACAGGATGCTTTTAGGAGACAAAAGGAGTGTGAGATGAGATTAGTGATAGGATGGTGCAGGGACATGTTTTGCTAGCTTAGGAGGCGTTCTGGAGGTGACAGGATCCCTTTAATGGAGCACCTCAAGAGATATAGACATATTGATAAGTTAAGTAATCCAAAAGTTGGCTCTAATTGAGGTTGTGTTCTACTGTAACGCTGAGGCTGGATTCACACTGCCGTATGACTAACTCAAGATTGCGTCAAAATGCGCCATCTGGCTGGTGGCTCCTCTTACCTCAGCATGTCAGTTTCATGTATTTCTATGAAGTTGATGTACTTTGGTCAGGAGATCCGCAGCTTGTCCGGCAGTGCTATGCGATCCTCGCGCTAGCCATACTGTAGCGTGACTCCAGCCTAAGGCAAATTATTGTTTACAAGACAGGATCTTCTGAGAAAAATCTCACTTCATGCTAAGGGGGCCATTCAGAATTTGGCAGTATCTCTCTCCAAAACATTTTCCCCCTCCTTATTTTAATTATGTGCATACCAATGTAGCAGTAGGAAAACTTACATTGATTATAGTTGAAATGAAAAATAATGTATAAAAAGTTTAGATTCTACTGTATCATTTAAGATGTCTAAATTAAATCCTTCCGAACTGCACTGCAGACCATATGACAGCTCATTTTTGTCTACAGAAGTTTGTAGCTGAATCATTCGAATATTTCAGATGCAGGAACACAGCTGTTCAAGGGAATGAAATTCACATGACCATATAAACCTACAGGCTTAATTAACTTCTGTAAAACTCAGCATATAATTCATAGGAAAATCTACAATAGAATGCCTGAATGATTTTATGCTGACATTTGTGTTTACTTTGAATGAGAAAACATATATCTGAAGAAGTCCCAAAGTCACCATGATTCTAGCTAAGGTGACCTGTGCTATTTCAGTAATATAACAGTTTGAATCTGCATGGTGCTCTTAGGCATTTATAATTTCCATATATTTGGTTATAATTAGCATAAAATAATTAGCTCTCTTAAATTTAATGTGTTTGTAATTTTCATAAAATTAATTAAAATATGACTGTAAGACAATAAGGATCACCCCTTTTGATTTTTTTCAATTGCTTTATAACTGATTAAATATTTGATGTTGAATAGAAGAAAGTTCACAGGCTTATAGCACAACACATTGACAGTGCACATACAGAAATGAGCTACTCCTTCAGTATCATTTCCTAGGAACAATGCTTCTAAGAAGGTATTCATCCATAATGGAGCATGTAATGTTCCTCAATTTTCCAATTTTTGTAAAGTCTGAAACTCTTCGGTATACAAAGAGAGATGAGTTGATCAATTCGCGGAGTACCGAGTTTGTATCAAAATTCCTCAAATTTGCCGTTTCATGCAAATTCAAACATTTTTAAAGTCTATTTATGGTCCCCCCCCAAAAATTTACGTGGCACCATTTCCCACACTGCTGAAGCATCAGCAAGCAGTTAAACATCATTTTGCATTGTTGCATGGTCTTCCCTATCTGCATCTATGACATCTTATGGATTATCATGCGTGAGCCATCATAGATTCCACTTGGAGGAAAGTTTGTACAGCAGCGTTGTTTTCCAACTTCAGTGTCACTAGGTAAGTCTCCCACTCCTGAAGAGTATAAGTTCTTACTGCCAGCGGTGTCCTCTTTCTCCTGTAGAAATTAAGCTCTCATGGTCAGCGGGATTCTCTTTTTCTTCTGTAGAGTGTAAGCATTTATGATTAGTGGCATGCTCTATTTCTCACGTCTGTTGAGTGTAAGCTTTTATGGTCAGTGGTGTTCTCTTTTTCTCTCACCTGTAGAGTGCAAGATATTTTTATCCGCAAGTTCTTCTCTCTCTTTCTCATAGTTGTAGAGTGTAAGCTCTTACGATCTGCATGGTCTTCTATCTCCTGAACAGTGTAAGCACTTAAAGGTCCTCTCTCCTGTAGAATGTAACCTCTAGGATCAGCAAGGTTCTCTCACGTCTCACTCCTTTGTGTATTTTATGAGCAGTTACAAGCATTCTAATATTGAAATTCATGCAAATTTATTTATTAAGAAATCAAATGTTTTGGGAAAATTCGGTGAAATCGGCAAGTGTGAACTTTAAAAAATTTGCTTACATCTAGTTACAGGTTAACGACCATGGCCAATTGGGATTCATGTGGTGCCTAGATCTGAAATATAATTTTGTGATTGACATCTGTGCAATATTGTAAGGTTGGGAGATAATTGTGTTTGAGGTAGGAATATAATAAGGTAGTGCCTGTCGCCACAGCCCCAACATCTCCACAGAAGGGAGACTGGTGGCCATGGTGTATTCACCTCTCTGCTGGTCCCGTGGTCTGTGCCCTGGATCCATCTTCTACTTCCTGCTCTCAGGCCCTGCATCTGTGTAGCAGGAATTCTGGATACATGCTTAGACCATGCACAAGACATACCTTTATTTCTTAAAGGGGTAGGGCAACTTACCCAGAAGTGCTTCCCAGCCTATTGCTGAAAAGCACAGAGAATATTAGGCATGTTCCCCCAATGGTAAGTGCCTGTGCAATGTGGCTTATGCCCTGCAGACAAATTGCTTATTCTCAGGTCTCTGTTCAGTGTCGCATTATCATACTGTTTCCATTTAGCCTATACCTGTGACTTAATCTATTCCTCCATCCTACTTCTCTGCCTATGACTCACCGTTGCCGGATGCTCACGTCTCAGGCGATGCAGCACTTGTCACGGTTACGCGCCTGAGGCTATGGGGCCCGGTGGTCAGATCAAAAGGGGATGAACGGATAGGAATAATTCTTACATGTCGTGACGCCACCTGTGGGATTCCGGTGACTGCCCTGGCGCTGCTTGGGCCACCGGGGGATGTGCAGCAGTTAGATGGGATGCTCCCCACAGGATGAGCGGGAGTCCCCGAGGCCAGGAGCTGCACTTGATGGAATACGGCAGCTCAGTAGTTCTGAGTATTCAGAGGTAATAACAGTTCTGAAGAAAGGCACGGACACCAGATTCCTCTGCCACGGGTCTTTAATGTAACCGTTAGTATGGTACAAGGTATACAGTCTTGGATAACGGACCAGGGTGGTCCCAGCGGTGACTGGTGTTAGTTCAGAGCTCCAAGGTGTTCCTCTTTTGTCTAACCTTCCTATCTTGTTGGCTGGTGTTGCCTTAGTGTACCAGGTCAGGGTACTAGGGAGACTTCTAATGGGGTCCTTAACTGTGTGTCGACGGCTGTAAGGTCCTGTGTCCCAGTGATGAGTCCGTGCTGGCAAGACAACTTGGTTGTGGCTGTAGTGAGGTGCTTCTCAGAAGCGGCTCCTTCACTCCGGTTTGTGGAACGGCGGTGGACGTCCATTCGCCTCGGAACCGGTGATCCGGTGGTTTTGGGCACGGGTATGTTCGAGCCCGTTAGATGGGTGCCCGTGTTCCGGTCTGGGTCACCGCTTAATAGTGCCAGCCGGTAAGTGGTTTTCAGGGCTGCACGGCACTGTGCAGAGCCCTGCTGCTCCTTTTCCTACGTTACTCCAACTCCTTCTCTCTAGTTACCAACTTCCCCCACACACACTACTCCTTTCACTCCTCCCACCAGGACCTGATTGGCCCTCTAACTCTAGTGTTTTGTGCGGTGTATGGAGCTCTGTGTTTAACCATGTCAGCACTGAGACGGAAGATATTACATCTTCTGTCAGGGATGCAATACCTTCCTGTGATGCACTCGTTGCGGGGCGCCACACCTACACCCAATAATGTAAACTGAACAAAAACTATACCCGTAAAAGACATTATTTAGAATATTTTTAAAAATTCACAATGGACAAACAAAAAATATCAATCAAATAAATAGAAAATATGACTACCTAAATAAGAGAGTAATCTAGGCTTATTCTGTCCCTATATCGCACTTTCCTTACAATGGAGGTTAGCACCCTGATGAAGCGAATATCGTGCCCCCATTCGTCCATGGCTAGCCCTTTAATCTCTCCTTCAACTAGGTTCTGAAAAAAAGGAATATACTGTATACTAAATATGCAGAAGAGGAGGTCTGATGGAGAGGGGACATGAGGGATTCCATTCTGACATATGGGGACTAGCATATCCTCTAGGTACAAGCATAGAACTAGTAAATCATTAGGATTTCTAGCCTGGTGAGAGACAGGTCCCAAGACAGTTATATCCAGGGATACCTTCTTTATATGACACATTGCCTGTATGTGCTTGGAAGTACTAATCTATTGAGAAAACGGGACTGGAGATTTTTACCTTCTTACCGTCTAAGACCCCATGACCCCATGACACATGAGGACTATATCATTTGTTGATATCAACTAAGGTTAACCTGATGAAATAACATAATATTATTGGATTCTGAGTGACTCCCTAGGATGGTTTAATATAGTAGAAGGTGTGCACTCCGAGTTTGTGTAGGTTGAGGTGCTAATTGAGGGGTTTGGTAGACCCACAATAGGAATGTGATAAATGAACAATTGCACACTTTCATGTTTTTTTCTGCAAGAAAGTGATTTTTTATTCTTTTGTTTTACCCACTGGGAACCAACGTTTCGGTCCACCTTGGACCTTGCTCACAGTAGTTGCTGGAAGTTACGAAACACAAAATCAATATCTACATATATACAATAAGTAAGGTACAAAGAAAGGACATTTACATATAATACAAATCGCATAGACACCGGTCCTACAGATATATGACGTCTGTTGGTGTGTTTTCATCTAGATCTAGTTCGTGTCAGGTAGGAGTAAGTAGCACTGTGGGTAGATACCTAAAAAGGAGATTAGGGTTCTAGGATGTTTGGCACTAACCCATGATAGGATCTGAAGGCATCCCATGTAAGCTCATTTGGTCTTTAAGTACACAGATCCATAGAAGGAATGTGAGACAGTTTATTCATGTATGCTGAATGAATGTCTCTGATGAACCTCTTCACAACAGAACATTGAGGAGGAGAAATGCCTTGGACAGTTTCTTTAGGACAGCCAAATTGTTGACATGCAATCCATGAATTGTCTCATATGGAGTAATATGTGTTGCAGATAGTATACAGGCATCATATACAGTGATCCCAGAATTTTCTCATATGGAGTAATATATGTTGCAAATAATATAAAGGCATCATATACATAAAACACTCATGATCTACTATAGAATGTATTTTCAACACTGGAGCTCTGATTTTTGAAGCGTATATTTTCATAACTAAAGTGAGAATTATGAATTTAGAAGTATCTCTATGTTGACCAATCTGAACTGAGCCCAATAACGCTAATATTGGCACCCCATACTAGTCCCCCCTATATTTATGCTGACTCCACACAATCTGTATTGCTTTGTCTCTCGATGTAGGTACAGCTGGTAAAAAAAAATTTCCTCTTCTACATATTCTGTGTATATTGCTTATTTTCAAAACCTAGTTGAAGTAAAGATTAAAGGACTAGCTGTTGAGGAACAGGGGCCACCATATTGGCTTTATCAGGGTGCCGACCTCTGTTGTGAGGAAGGATCGAGATAGGGATAGAATAAGGCTAGATTACCCTCTTATTTAGGTCGTCATATTTTCTATTCATTTGATTTACTTTTGCTGTTTGTCCATTGTAAATTTTTAAAAATATTCTAATCAATAATGTCTTGGGTGTAGTTTTTTTTATCAGTTTACAGTAAAAGTTTAACCTGCACCGGCTGATCCCATTGTGTCATTATACTGGCTACACCAGCCATACCATTCATCCATCATAGCCGCTGCACCTGCCAGTTTCAGCCATCTGCCGCCTGCCCGCACTTATATACCAGCCTTTACCTGTCCTTGCAGCCCTACTCCTATAGTCAGTTGTTTTGGCACCAACATCTCCTGGGGCTGCATCTTGCGGCTACCAACTGGCACAAGCCTAACCTCTCCTAAGACACAACAGAAAATTCAGTAGTCACTCAGGTACTCTCCTCCAGGTGGGAATCAAAACATGGTTGCAATGGGTCCACTCCTAGGCACTCACTCCTGAGAGTGTTACAAAAACATTTAAAGCATTAGGAAATATTTCCAAAGTAAGACTTGGAAGTGCACTGAGATACAGGCTGATTTGCTGCTAAGGGAAAAAAAGAAAAAAAAAACCTCTTTATATCTGATTCTCTAGCGAGTGTGACCGCGAGCTTTGTGTGACAGAGCAAGTGCGACAGAAGTAAGTGTGTGACTTGTGATTCAGTGACTTTGGATTCAGGGAGTTTGGAAGGGAGGACTTACTGAATTGCTGGTTGTATTTTATTAATACTTTGCATTTCTTTTTACTTATCATTTCTGTCTGGTGCAATCCCCATTAGGAAATGAGCTCCATGATTGGCAATGCCATCCAGTGTACATCTTGCCACATGTATGCATTCCTTGACCAGCCGGCCGAGGATGCATACTGCTGTGTGAGATGTGAGTACGTTGTGCATTTGGAAGCCCAGATACTGGATCTAAATGAACGACTGACAACGCTGAGATCCATAGACAATATGGAAAGGAGTCTGCTGCTCACTGAACAGCTGCTCAATGGGATAGATGTGGGGGAGGATGGTACTATGGAGCCTCAGGACCATGAGGTAGCTAGCTGGGTGACAGTTAGAAGGCGGGGTAGAGGGAAGGGTGCCAGGGAGCTAGCCCTGATCTGGCACACCCCAATAAATTTGCTATGTTGGCAGATGAGGGGGGTGTGAGTTCAGGTACAGCACTGCTGCAGCAGGGCATGACCTCTGAAAGCCAGAAGAGTGTCTGCTCCAGTAAGGGGGAAAACAGGAGAGTAGGGCAGGCCAGACAGGTGCTGGTAGTGGGGGACTCAATTATTAGGGGAATAGATAGGGCAATCTGTCACAAAGACAGGGATCGTCGAACAGTGTGCTGCCTACCTGGCGCTCGAGTCCGGCACATCGCTGATCGGGTTGACAGATTACTGGGAGGGGCTGGTGAGGACCCAGCGGTCATGGTGCACATTGGCACAAATGACAAAGTTAGAGGTAGGTGGAAGGTCCTTAAAGATGATTTCAGGGAATTAGGCTGCAAGCTTAAGGCAAGGACCTCCAAGGTAGTATTCTCTGAAATACTGCCTGTACCACGTGCCACACCAGAGAGGCAACGGGAGATTAGGGAGATAAATAAGTGGCTCAGGAATTGGTGTAGGAAGGAGGGGTTTGGGTTCCTGGAGAACTGGGCCGACTTCTCTGTTGGCTACAGGTTCTATGCTAGGGACGGGCTGCACCTCAATGGGGAGGGTGCAGCTGTGCTGGGGGAGAAAATGGCTAGAAGGTTGGAGGAGTGTTTAAACTAGGGATTGGGGGGGAGGGTATTCATTGTATAGGAGGGGAAGATAGTGTAAACAGTAACCTGGGCACAAGTAATAAAATTGGGGGTGGCATGGGGGGTGGGGTTAGAACAGTCAATCTAGTAGGAAGGAATAGAGGTAAAGAGAGATGCATAAAGTGCATGTTCACTAATGCCAGAAGCCTCACCAACAAAATGGAGGAATTAGAATTGATTTTGTTGGAAAATAATTATGACATGGTGGGGATTTCGGAGACTTGGCTGGATGAGAGTCATGACTGGGCTGTTAATTTACAGGGCTATTGTCTGTTCAGAAATGACCGTACAAATAGGCGAGGAGGAGGTGTATGTTTATACGTAAAATCATCCTTAAAACCCATCCTGCGTGATAATATAGGTGAATCTAATGGAAATGTAGAGTCTCTGTGGGTGGAGATAAGGGGAGGGGGAAAAAATAATAAATTACTGATAGGGTTTGTTATAAGTCCCCAACAATAATGGAAGTGGAGGAGAATATCCTCATAAAGCAAATAGATGAAGCAGCGACTCAGGGAGAAGTCATTATTATGGGGGACTTCAACTACCCTGAAATACATTGGGGATCAGAAACCTGCAGTTCTAGCAAAGGTAATAAGTTTTTGAAAACTATAAGAGACAATTACCTTTCACAACTGGTTCAGGACCCAACAAGAAGGGGGCACTGCTGGACCTAATATTAACCAACAGGCCAGACCGCATATCAAATATACGGGTTGGAGGTCACTTGGGTAATAGTGATCATAACTTAATAAGCTTTCAAGTATCCTTTACTAAGACGTGTAGTAGAGGGGCCACAAGGACACTAAACTTCAGGAAGGCAAATTTCCAACGGTTGAGAGATGATCTTAGTGCAATAAACTGGGACGATGTCCTGAGACATAAAAGTACACAACACAAATGGGAGATGTTTATTAGCATCCTGAATAGGACCTGTGCACAATATATACCCTATGGGAATAAGCATGCTAGAAATAGGAGGAAACCACTATGGCTAAATAAAGCGGTAAGAAGTGCAATATGTGACAAAAAGAAAGCATTTAGGGAATTAAAGCAAGTAGGTAGTGATGAAGCATTAAATAAATACAGAAAATTAAATAACATTTGTAAAAAGCAAATCAAGGCAGCAAAGATTGAGACAGAGAGACTCATTGCCAGAGAAAGTAAAAAGAATCCCAAAATATTTTTTAACTACATAAATAGTAAGAAACTAAAAAATGATGGTGTTGGCCCCTTTAAAAATAGTCTGGGTGAAATGGTGGATGAGGATGAGGAAAAAGCAAATATGCTAAATGACTTTTTTTCAACAGTATTTACACAAGAAAATCCCATGACAGACAATATGATCAGTGATAACAAAAATTCTCAATTAAACGTCACCTGCTTAACCCAAGAGGAAGTACGGTATCGTCTAAAAATCACTAAAATTGACAAATCCCCGGGCCCAGATGGGATACACCCCAGAGTGCTGCAGGAATTAAGTACTGTCATAGATAGACCATTATTTTTAATATTTAAAGATTCCATAATATCAGGGTCTGTACCACAGGACTGGCGTATAGCAAATGTGGTGCCAATATTCAAAAAGGGGACAAAAACTGAACTTGGAAATTATAGGCCAGTAAGCTTAACCTCTACTGTGGGTAAAATCCTAGAGGGTTTTCTAAGAGATGCTATACTGGAGTATCTGAACAAAAATAACCTCATGACCCATTATCAACATGGTTTTACGAGGGACCGTTCCTGTCAAACTAATCTAATAAGCTTCTATGAAGAAGTAAGTTCTGGACTGGACCAAGGAAATGCAGTGGATGTGGTGTATATGGACTTTTCAAAAGCTTTTGATACGGTGCCACACAAAAGGTTGATACATAAAATGAGGGCAATGGGGATAGGGGAAAATATGTGTAAGTGGGTTAAGAACTGGCTTAGTGATAGGAAACAAAGGGTGGTTATTAATGGAACACACTCAGAATGGGTCACAGTTAACAGTGGGGTACCACAGGGGTCAGTGTTGGGCCCGCTCCTATTTAATATATTTATTAATGACCTTGTAGGGGGCATACAGAGTAGAATCTCAATATTTGCAGATGACACTAAACTCTGCAGGGTAATCAATACAGAGGAGGACAATTTTATATTACAGGAGGATTTATGTAAACTAGAAGCTTGGGCTGCTAAATGGCAAATGCGCTTTAATGGGGATAAATGTAAAGTCATGCACTTGGGCAGAGGAAACAAAGGGTATAATTATGTGCTTAATTATAAAACACTGGGCAAAACTATCACTGAAAAAGACCTGGGTGTATGGGTAGATGACAAACTCACATTTAGTGGCCAGTGTCAGGCAGCTGCTGCAAAGGCAAATAAAATAATGGGATGTATTAAAAGAGGCATAGATGCTCATGAGGAGAACATAATTTTACCTCTATACAAGTCACTAGTGCGACCACACTTAGAATACTGTGTACAATTCTGGTCTCTCGGTGTATAAGAAAGACATAGCTGAACTAGAGCGGGTCCAGAGAAGAGCGACAAAAGTTATTAGAGGACTAAGGGGTCTGCAATACCAAGACAGGTTATTAAACTTGGGGTTATTTAGCTTGGAAAAACGAAGGCTTAGGGGTGATCTTATAATAATGTACAAATATATGAGGGGGCAGTACAGAGACCTTTCTAATGATCTCTTTACTCTTAGGCCTGAGACTGGGACAAGGGGGCATCCTCTACGTCTGGAGGGAAGAAGGTTTAATCATAATCACAGACGCGGATTCTTTACTGTAAGAGCAGTGAGACTATGGAACTCTCTGCCACATGATGTTGTAATGAGTGAGTCACTACTAACATTTAAGAAGGGCCTGGATGCCTTTCTTGAAAACTATAATATTACCGGTTATATATACTAGATTCTTTGATAGGGCGTTGATCCAGGGAATTAGTCTGATTGCCGTATCTGGAGTCAGGAAGGAATTTTTTCCCCCAATGTGGAGATTAGTGTTGCCACATGGGTTTTTTTTGCCTTCCTCTGGATCAACATGTTAGGCTATGGGTTGAACTAGATGGACTTAAAGTCTTCCTTCAACCTTAAAAACTATGTTACTATGTTACTATGTAAGACAGCAGAGTATAGCATAGCTAGACGTCATAGATGAAAATTCAGCTTAAATGGAATTTACCTCCATTTTCAATATCACTTGGCTGGTGGTTCAAGGAAACTGAGATATATAGGGAGTTGTATGGTGTGCTTCCTTAATGGATACCAAAAATTTAATAATTATGCAGTTTTAAAGTATTTTCGTCAAAAGTATTTATGACTGAAGTTATATAATTAACAAAAAATAATTGATAAGCTATAAATAGTTCAAGGCATATGAGTAAACTTACATCTCCACTTCTGGATTAGCTGGCCTAGAAATATGAAAAGTAATTTGAAGAATAATCCTGTATACAAAACAAATTAAAGCTTCTAGTAATAACGACAACAGTTATTTGCTGAGAAGTGGAATGACAGCATTTAACTACCTATGATTAAGAAACTGGTTTATAAGTATCAACCCATGAAAAAATGTGCCCAATGTGCATTAATACTAGCTATTCCAATAATCCACTAAGATTTATCATTTCCTTTATGACTCATTAATAGGTCATGCTCTAATGCTAAATTAAGTAAAACTATGGTCGATACTTGTTTAATGTCCGATTGACCTGTTGTGTGTGTCATCTTTTCAGTTAGCCATTAAAAGGTATCAACCACTGAGGAGTCTCAGATTCTAATAATTTTCAATTCAACTAGCAAATCGTCACTTCAGTGAGGAAGTGGACGAACTCAAGTGTCACCCAATAAAGGTAGCAATCCTCAAAGTCATAATCGACTCTTTAACAAGCCTTTTAATACGACTTAGGATGTGTGTCAGATCACCAAACTGCAGACAGTGTGTTTCAGGGTGCCTGCCCCTCATCAGTGCAGTGTGTAGGAGTTCTGATCTGGCTGTATGAGAGGCTAAGACGAGGTCTGAGGGACTAGCTATTCTCCTTATGGAGAGGAATCTGTCTGCCGGCATAAGGAGACTGATAAGGAGATTTATAGCCGCAATGCTCCTCTGGGAAATATGCAAATTGTCACTTCAGTGAGGAAGTGGACGAACTCTAGTCATTATCAACTCTTTGTCCATCATTAGTCCATCCAAACGGATGCATTTCTGGCACAATATTTGCCCTTAGTTGTAGAGGAAAGATGATATCATCAAGGAATGGCAATGACAGAAGCTAGGGTAGATTACCACGTGCCATGATGATACTTTATTTCAGAGGAGAAAAGGAAGCAGTGGGAGTGACAACAGCCACAACTTTGTAATGACAATACATGATGAGAGACTAAAACAAATCATCACCGGAAGTGAGAAAAAAATTAGACAGGAATTTAAAGAAGAGAGGACACAGCAGGGAATTTTTAATTGAAATATATTAGAAAAGTGGTTAGATTACTAATTAAATAGTATTGGACAACCCCTTTACTCCAACACAACATGCAGATACATTAATAACATAGACATTTCTCTCTATGTAGTTTTGGATGGACTAATGATGGACAAAATGTACAGATTTTGTGACTAGTTTTGAAAGTGTGTGTTTAAGAAAAACAGTTGTCACAAGGTTAAGAACTGGCACCCTCGCAGATTAGCCAGGGAGTCCAAATACTGGGGACAGGTAACATGATAAGGGGGAGTATTGAGAGCTAAGGGGATTAACTAACTAATTTACATTACTAAAAGTGATGCTTATTTAAAAAGAAGTGAAGGAATAACTGATGGGCATGAGATGGCCAGAGATCAAAATAGAATGTAGAAAATGTTTGTTGTTCACAAGTCTGTGGTTTAGGATAGGTTTGACTCAGAGCCTTCTTGACATGTTATGTGGTTAGGATGGAGGTTACAGTTGAAAGGTTAGTAAACTTGATTTTACATTCTGACATAAGAGGTACTGCAATAATTTACTTCTCGAGCCAGTGCAGAGCTGCTAGGGACCACCAGAAATTAGGTTGACTTGCCACTAATGATCTTAGAAAAAAAGGAAAAGGGAAGAATTAGCTCACTATATAACAGTTTCACTTTAAGTTCTTGTTAGGTTCCCTTCATACGTCTGTTGAAAAAAGATATGTGTGGTATATTCCATTTTTGCCATCTGTTTGGCTGTCCATGTGTAAGTAAGTGTAATCTGTGTGTCATGTATGTGTCAGTTATGTGCTATCCATGTGCAATCATGTGTACATTTCTCCCGTACACATGCCGTCCATGTGACATGTACCAGAAAAAAATGCATAAAAACTATAAAGAAGGAAAGAAAGCGCAATAGGGTTTTATCCTTGGAACACTTTTATAGTTTCTCACCTGGTACGGTTGTGTGACCCACAACCAGTGTAAACGTATAGTATGGCTGCTGCAGGATCCACACTCCACATGCAGGCAATGGTAACCAAAAGACGAACTCAAAAAGGACAGTGTTTTCTAGATCTGCGCTGCTCATATGATGAAAGAACCTCAGTTGTCAGATAGTGATGGCTTTATTCCAATGCGTTCCGGTGCTGTATCCCCGCTCCTTCCTCAGGGAGCAAACATAATACCCTATACAGCCCGAAACGCATTTGTATAAAGCCATCACTACCTGACAACTGTGGTTCTTTCATCGTATGAGCAGCGCAAATCTAGAAGACACTGTCCTTTTTGGAAAAATAAAGTGTGACACTGAAATGAATGTTTTTTTAAGTGTTAAATGTAAGGCTGGGTGATGGTAAAATGACCAGATGTTTGCCAGCAAGTGCAGCATATCCATCACACTTTGCACAAGCCGGTGTGCCGCTGTGCACCCTTGAGGGCCAGGTTAATCTTCACTCGCCTGCCGATCCTGGTAAGGGGGGACCATTTCAATGCAGCCAACATCATGGTGGCTGATGACCAAACACACAAACAGCAAACAGGTCAAACACACCAGAGCCAAAAACACAGTGCAAATCACTATAACTAAGGGGAATAATGTTTAAGAACAGAGAACAAAGCATGAACCACCTCAGAAGCACATAAACATTGACCTCTACCACCCAACAGAGCTGAAATAATCAGCAACAAAGAAAATGGCCCTATCTCCACCACTAGACTACAAAGACAATATAAAATCAACTATTCTGATCGGTAAACTGCATAAAGGAAAAATATGTCAAACCGCTAAAATAAATGTTTTTGGTTCACCGCAACATTGCAGTAAAATGCAATAAAAGGTGATCAAAATCTAATGACCAGAATGCCAGTCTTGTGTGTATGAGGGATACGGCACTGCTATGAATGATTCCGACCACAATACGTTGTCAAACCAACTTCTTTTATAACTTGTCAAGAAAATCATTACACTTTTCCACAAAATATGAGTCACAGCAGCCACAAATAATATAATAATAATAATAATAATAATAATAATAATAATAAAGTTTTATTTATATAGCGCCAACATATTCCGCAGCGCTTTACAATGTAGGGTTAGAGTACAGAAAATATACAGTAAGTAATTACAGTAGAGAACAAATACAGTACAATAATTGGATACAAAACAATAGGCATAGAATCAATGTAACAAAGAAAATACAATAAATAAAGCAAGAAATGAAGGTGACCCTGCTCAAAAGAGCTTACAATCTACAACGGGATAGGGGTTGCACAAGGTACAGGGGCTTATTGCACTGATGGTCCAGGCATCTTGAGGAAATGGGGTATAGGGCTAAGCTTACATGGATGGTCATTATACAGTCTGTGTAGACCTTTATGGTTTGGTGGAGTTTGTAGAAGAGTAATGTCCAGAGAGATAGCCCATTCACTGTCTACAGTACAAAGGACTTCTATTAGGGAGTATGATAGGCCGCCTTAAAAAGATGCGTTTTTAGGGATCGTCTGAAGCCATGCACGTTTGTGGATAGTCCTGATTTCTTGGGGTAAAGCATTCCAAAGGATTGGTGCAGCTCTGGAGAAGTTATGGAGCCGGGAGTGGGAGGATCGGATTAGTGCAGATGTTAGTCGAAGGTCATTTGAGGAACTTAGAGAACGGGTGGGGTGATAGACAGAGATGAGGGAGGAGAGGTAGGGGGGTGCTGCTCTGTGAAGAGCTTTGTGGGTGAGAACAAGCAATTTGAATTTGATTCTGTAGTGTACGGGCAGCCAGTGCAATGACTGGCACAGAGCAGAGGCATCTGAGTAACGATTGGCCAGATGGGTGATCCTGGCTGCTGCATTAATCATGGACTGGAGAGGAGAAAGTCTGGTGAGGGGGAGGCCGCTAAAATAGAGAATTGCAATAGTCAAGGCGGGAATGGATTAGGGCCACGGTGAGGGTTTTGGTTGTTTCCATGGTGAGAAAGGGGCGGACTCTAGAGACATTCTTCAGGTGTAAGCGACAGGAGCGGACGAGAGATTGTGTGTGGGAGGAGATGGAGAGATCGGTGTCAAACATAACACCCAGACAGCGATCCTGCTGCCTAGGCGTTATCGTGGTGCCGCAAACTGAGAGAGAGATGTCCGATTTAGGGAGGTTAGTGGATGGGGGGAGCAGAAGAAGTTCAGTTTTGGAAAGGTTTAGTTTCAAATAGAGAGTGGACATGATATTGGAAACTGCAGCTAGACAGTCATTGATGTTCTTTAATACCGCAGGGATAAGGTCCAGGGGCTGAAGTGTATAGTTGTGTGTCATCAGCATAAAGATGGTACTGAAAGCCAAATCTGCTGATGGTGCGTCCAATCGGGGCTGTGTAGAGAGAGAAGAGGAGAGGGCCAAGGACTGAACCCTGAGGGACTCCAATAGTGAGGGGAAGAGGGGAAGAAGTGGAGCCAGCAAAAGATACACTGAAAGATCAGTCAGAAAGATAGGAGGAGAGCCAGGAGAGAGCAGTGTCCTTTATGCCAATGGAGTGCAGCATAGAGAGTAGGAGCTGATGGTCGACAGTGTCAAAAGCTGCAGAGAGATCAAGAAAAATAAGCAGAGAGTGGTAACCATTACGTTTTGCTGTCAGAAGGTCATTGGTCACTTTGATGAGGGCAGTTTCTGTAGAGTGAAGGGGGCAGAAACCAGACTGTAATGGATCTAGAAGAGAGTGAGCGGAGAGGTAACGGGTGAGGCGGGAATAGACCAGGCGCGCCAAGAGTTTAGAGATGAAGGGGAGATTGGAAACTGGTCTGTAGTTATTTGTGCAGGTTGTTTCGAGAGTGGTTTTCTTTAATAATGGAGTAATGATCGAGTGTTTGAAGGAGGAGGGGAAGATGCCAGAAGAGAGGGAGAGATTGAAGATTTTGGTTAGATGAGTGGTGACGACTGGAGAGAGGGACTGGAGCATGTGTGAGGGAATGGGGTCAGTAGTGCATGTGGTGGGACGAGAGGAAGAAAGGAGCCTGGAGACTTCTTCTTCTGTGACTGGGTCAAATGTGGAGAGTGAACCGGAGGAGATGTGGGGAAGAATGGGGGTGGCAGCGCTTGGAGGCTGAGAGCTGATTTCCTGGCGGATGTTGTCTATTTTCTCCATGAAGTAGGAAGCCAGGTCATCAGCACAGAGGTCGGTGATGGGGGCCTGCATTTTAGGACTGAGGAGAGAGTGAAAGGTGTCAAAGAGTTTTTTTGGATTGTTGGATAGTGAGGAGACCAGGGTGGTGAAGTAGGTCTGTTTGGCAAGGTTAAGGGCAAAGTTGTAAGTTTTGAGCATGAATTTATAGAGGACTTTCAGCACTCCTAGAGCATCGCTGGAGGAATCGAGTTTGTGGTGTGAGCCAGGGCTGTTTTGTTCTCTGTTTGGAGGTTCTGAGGATGAGGGGCGCTACTTGGTCCAGGGAGCTTCTGAGAGTGTCGTTGTAGTGATTTACTGCCTGATCTGGACAGAAGATTAAAGAGATTGGGGACAGAAATTAGATGAGGGAGTCTGTGAGTGCATGAGGGTTAATGGCCTGTAGATTTCTGGATGTGTGATAGGTAGGATTGGACTGTGGTGGCTGAGGGTTAGTGAGTGAGAAGGAGAGAATGTTGTGGTCAGAGAGAAGAGGTGAGTTATCAGAGGGGGAGGATGAGCAGAGCCGGGTAAAGACCAGGTCAAGGGTGTTACTGTCTTCGTGCGTTTCAGAGGTTGAGAGCTGTGAGAGGCCAAGAGAAGTAGTTAGAGATAGGAGCTGGGATGCAGATGGGTAGATGGGGCTGTTTATGGGAATGTTAAAGTCTCCCAGAATAAGGGTTGGTAAATCTGAGGACATGAAATGCGGGAGCCACGCGGAGAAATGGTCGAGGAACTGGGTGGGTGACCCTGGGGGGCGGTATACCACTGCTACTTTGAGGGGGAGGGGATGGAATAACCTAATGGTATGGACCTCAAAAGAAGGGAATGAGAGTGATGGGGCTGGGGGAATGACCTGGAAAGTACATTGTGGGGACAGGAGGAGGCCAACTCCACCACCACGTCTGTTCCCAGGTCTAGGGGAGTGAGAGAAGTGTAGGCCTCCGTGAGAAATAGCAGCCAGGGAAGCAGTGTCTGAATCCTGGATCCAAGTTTCTGTGAGGGCCAGCAGGTTAAGAGAGTTGGTAAGGAAGTAATTGTGAATGAAGGGAAGTTTGTTGCATACAGATCGTGGATTCCAGAAAGCGCAGTTAAAAGAGGGGGATGAAGGAGTGCAAGTGATGGTAATAAGGTTAGTGGGGTTTCTATATGTGGTGGGAGAGGGGTTGAAGTTAGAGGGCGGACCAGGGTTGGGGCAGATATCACCTGACAGGAGCAGCAGCAAAAAGAGGAAGAGCAGATAGTTTTTAGATTTTGGACTTGGTTTATTATGACAAGTGTTAGAATATGGTGGGCTGAGAATCTTCAGTACACTGAAGATGGCATAGGTGCTGTACATAGGGTAGGGCAGGAGAGAGGGACTGATGTGGATGAGTGGTTACCTCATGAATCTCTGACGTTCCTACTTCCTGTTTCCAGTCCTTTCTTCTCTTGTTCAAAGGTGACCTCTAGTGGCTGAACTAAGTTATTGCAGCATTGTATCTTATTACAAAAAAAATTAACATGCTACACTCTACCCCACTAATAGTTTAACGTCCCAACAAACGGCTTCTCACAACTCACATGCAGCACATACTCTTCAGGATTGTATCGTATCGGGGGAACACCAGCTGGGATCCTATCCAACCTCCGTAAGCCAGTACCTGCCAGACTCTGGAGCATTCATCACATCTGGTGAAACAGTAACATTAGGGGCTGTATCTGGTACATCAGAAACTTGAACTGCCAAACTCTGCACATCCAGGAGTTCAGCCCCAAAGTTATCCCAACAGTCACATTCAAGATTGCTCGGATGCACAACTATTGGTAAATCAGACAACTCAGGGGGACAGGTAGGTGCGTCAGACATACACCGCTTTAGCCAACTCCTGTGCATCGTGCGACGGGGCCCTATGCTCCCTTCAGGAAGCAGTGTGTACACACTTCCCCCTGGAAATACTCTTTCCACTACTGTGTAAGGCGTATCCTCCCACCTGTAATTCAACTTCCCTTCTGGATGAATTAACCTCTAGTGGGCAAACTAAGTTATTGCGGTATCGTATCTTTTTACGAAAAAAAAATGTACATGCTACAAAAACATTGTATTTATTAAAAGATGATATAATTGAAAACATGAGCTCAAGATGCAAAAAATAAACTGTGCCGCACATCCCCAGATCCCAGAAAATGAGAATGCTACAGGTCTCAGAAAATGGTGACAAAAGCGCAATTCTTTTTTTTCTCTACAAACCAGAATTTTTTTTCACCACTCATATAAAAGTGAAAGTATACTTGTTTGATATCTATGATCTCGACAAGTAAGTAAATATTAAAGGAAAAAAGAGCTCACCACCTCCCTTTCTCTATTGAAGAGATTTTTACTGCTCAGCTGAGCATTGCAGTATCAGGAAATAGAGATCCACAGCTATTCCATCCGGTGATTTTAAACATAAAACTCTTCTTTATTCAATATTCGTAAAAATCCATATAAAATCAAGGGAGACACTCCATTCTGTTTGACGCGTTTCTGGTATACAACCGCCCTTAGCCATAGATAACCTGTCCCCTCCATACATCTCTGACATGGTCTCCCAATACCTACCCTCACACAACCTGCGATCCTCCCTAGAGCGTCTCCTCTACTCCCCCCTCATCTCGTCTTCGCACAACCACATACAGGATTTCTCCCGTGCTTCACCCATACTCTGGAACTCACTGCCCTAACACATCAGACATTCTCCTACCCTGGGTACCTTCAAAAGAAGCCTGAAGACCCACCTCTTCCACCAAGCCTACCACCTGCAATAAGACCCGGTCCACCACACTGCCTCATGACTGGAATTTCCCCCTCCCACTGTATCCCCACCCGCCCCTCGTGGACTGTGAGCCCTCGCGGACAGGATTTCTCCCCTCTTGTATCTGTCCAACCGAATTGTCAACATTTATTGTTACTTGTATTGTTACTATGTTACTTGTCCTAGGCTGCCCTTTTAGCATGTAAAGCGCCATGGAATATAATGGCGCTATATAAATAAATAATAATAATAATTATAGATATGATATCTATGACTAAGGGCGGTTGTACGCCAGAAACGCATCAGGCAGGATGGGGTGTTTCGCTTGAATTTATATGGCTTTTAATGGATATTGGATAAAGAAGAGTTTTATGTAGTGATGGGCGAATCCTAAATTACTCGGAATCGCTTGACTCTAGCGAGTCCGAGCACAGGACTCGCTACTCGTTGCGTTGAGTAGTGTGAGATTTACAAATCCCAGATGTGTCTCGGAAGCTTCAGCCTGAAACAATCCTAGTTTTGCCATTTATTTGCATTGGACTCGTTTACTTTGTAAGTAATCGCTGGGAAACTCACACAGATAAGAGTCCTGTCTGCTCTGTGTGCTGGCTGCCACAGCTCCAGGGTCCTAGAGCCCGCCTGCTGCCTGATGTAGCAGAGCTGAGATTGTTCTCAGAGTGCTCATTCCCTGTGTACAGACATGAATGTCTGTGCACAGAGATGATGTAGTAGAGCTGAGATTGTTCTCAGTCTGCTCATTCCCTGTGCATAGACATCTATATCTATGCACAGGGGATGTAGGAGAGAGGACATCGCGTTTTGGACTGCGTCGGACGGAAGAGGATTTTTTTAATTAAAGATGGAGTCCCTAATGGCTTTTTTTTTATTTCTAATAAAAAATTTTCTTTGTGTAGTGTTTTTTTTAAAACAATTTAATAGAAATTCATGGCGGTCATGTCTAATATTGGCGTGACCGCCATAAATTTCGGGCTTAGGGCCAGCTGATAATACAAAGCTGGCCCTAACCTCTTTATTACCTAGACATAGAAATTGCGCGGAGCCCCACGCATTTTTTTAAAATTATTTCATGAAATTCTGAGATTCTGACTCTGACTCTGACTCTGAGACTCTGACTCTGAAATTCATGAAATAATAAAAAAAAAAAGCGTGGGGCTCCGCGCAATTTCTATGTCTAGCCAGGTACAGCTAAGCAGCTGGGGGCTGGAATCCGCAGCGCAGGGATGCCCAAGCTTTCTGGGCACCCCCCGCTGCAAATTGCAGCCCGCAGCCGCCCCAGAAGATGGCGCGTTCATTGAAGCGCCATCCTCTGGCGCTGAACCCCGCTCTTCCAGCGGCCCTGGTGGCAGTGGCACGCTGGGTAATAAAGGGGTTAATACCAGCTTTATTATACAAGCTGGTATTAAGCCCGAGATTCTTAATGTCAGGCCACGTTTGACCCAGCCACTAAGAATCTCCAATAAAGGGTTAAAAAAACACAACACAGAGAAAAAATTTTATTTGAAATAAAAAAAAAAGCCATTAGGGACTCCATCTTTAATTAAAAAAATCCTCTTCCGTCCGACGTAGTCCAAAACGCGATGTCCTCTCTGCTACATCCCCTGTGCATAGATATAGATGTCTATGCACAGGGAATGAGCAGACTGAGAACAATCTCAGCACTGCTACATCATGTCTGTGAGCAGGCGGGCTCTAGGACCCTGGAGCTGCACAGAGCAGACAGCTGGACTCGGCTCGCAAAGAAACAGCAGTTACTTTGCGAGTTTCCCTGCTATCACTGGCACAGTAGCCGAGTCTAATGCAAACAATGGCAATCCTAGTTTTGTCAGCGTTTCTGACAAAACTAGGATTGATATTGATTTGCATTGGACTCGTGCGAGTAATCACTGGGAAACTCGCAGAGTACCGAGTCCTGCGAGTCCCTTACTACTCGCCGAGTAACGAGTCCTAGCGAGTAGATTCGCCCATCCCTAGTTTTATGTTTAAAATCACCAGATTGAAGCACTGTGGATCTCTTTTTCCTGATACTCTCTATGAACTCATATCAACCAGAGTAATAATAATGACAGGTCAGTTTTACCATACAGTGAATATGGTAAATAAACCCCACCCCTCAAAAAAATGGTGAAATTGAATTTGTTTGGCAATTTTACTGCACTTGGAATTGTTTCCCATTTTCAGGTACACTTTATGGTAAAATGAATGATGTCATTCAGAAGTACAACTCATCTTTCAAACACCAAGCCCTTGCATGTCTATATTGACGGAATTAAAAACTTAGGGTTCTTGAAAGAAGAGGAGGAAAAGGCAAAAAAACACAAAATCACTGCGTGGTGAATAGATTAATTAGCAAAACCAGAAGCGGTGTGACAGCCGCATATATACTCGGCGGGAATAATTATCTTGCTTTAATCCACATTTTGCTTCCTTTTTCAGTCCCCTAAGCTCTTTATTCGGGTGGCCGAACCAAAGCAATAACATGGATTTCCCTGAAAAGCCCGTGTTCTGGGTCCAGGCACAGACACTAGTTGTCCAGTACGTACCCCAAACTTTACAGTTTGGGTTTGCCCATCACCAATGAAGAGATTAAAGTTGCATGCTAAAACTAAATAACCACTAACATTCATTAAAATTCTGTTTACATTTTATTGGTGTCCATAGCCTTAAACTAGAATCATGGGAGATCACAAATAAAATGAATGCTAAAATGTGGCCATTTTATTGCAGGGTGCAAAAAAATTGTTGACTGTTCTCCAAACCAGCTGTGATATTTGGCTCTGGCCATATATACTCCGATATTGCATTTTCTTTTGTTAAAATACGCCAAATCCATACCTTTTTTCACCCAATGAGACTTTTGAACACTCATATGAATAATAATGTAGGATTCTAAATTAATTTATATAAGACATAGGTTTTTAAATCTTGAATTAAAAATATTCTGTATCCACTTGATTTCTTATTTTGTTTCTTTTGTAATACAGATTTATTATTGGTCAGAAAGAACATTAGAAATTGTTATCCCATTAAAAACAATTTATGCCATGCAACACTCATTAGGCTGGAGCACTAGACAAGAGAGAAAAAGATAAAAAATGTTAAATATGAGACAATGTATATTTAATACTACAAAGAGAATCAAACTAGCAGTGCAACATAATATTCAATGTCAGGGGAGTTAATGAGCTGTAACCTGTGCGGAGTTTATTGAGCATCCGAATGACAAGATTGAGCCAGCGGGGCATTAATTAAAGTGTTCATTTATATATAAAAGCCATAGATTTGTTGGAAGCTCCTGTGTTAAATAAACTCTAGAATGCCAAAAGAGTGAACCCTAGATAAATTCATTTCTAAATTACCTATATGTAAATGTGACACCTATCTTTGCAATGATATCTTATGATATTCCTTGTACTGTATTTAAGTCTGCATAACAAGTAAAAATAATCTAATAATTCACCAAAATATATTAGTCTTAGAAAATTAGTATTATTTTTATGCTTAATTATTGAAACGAAGTTGGCTTTTGTTAAATTGTGGCTATTGAAAACAGCAATTTATTATTACAATTAATCTATCTTTGTTTAATATTAGGGCCACGTCTCACACACAGATATTTGTGCAGATATTGTTCACAGATCTCTGGTTGCAGTGAAATCATGGACACATGGTTCCATTTTGTGGCTGTGTACAAATGCTACAATGTGTCCATGATTTCACTGCAACCAGAGATCTGTGAACAATATCTGCACAAATATCTGTGTGTGTGACGTGGTCCTAAAGCGGCCGTCACACGCTTCCATATCTTAAACGATATTGTAAGCGATCACGTGCACGCGCGATCGCTTACAATATCGCTCACATCGCTGGTGAGATGTCACACAGACAGACTCACCAGCGATGTGGGCCAGCGAGATCGCTGGTAACTATGGTACACATAGGGTTACTAGGCGCCGCGCGGCGCTTAGTAACCCGACGTGTACCATAGTTACCATCTCCCAGCATAGGCTCTGCCGCTGGGAGATCGTTCATCGTGGTGTCATACACCACGATGAAGCAGATTGTTAAATCGTTCATCGCTAGATATGAGGTCCGGCTCTCATATCTGCGATGTCACGATCAAGCGATTTTACATTGTAAAATCACTTGATCGCACGTAGCGATGTACAAACGATATCGCTTAAGCGATCAAAAAGGAGATCGCTTAAACAATATCGTTTAAGATATGGAAGCGTGTGACGGCCGCTTAAGGAATATAATTTATAGCTCTTACTAATATATCAGCATTTGGGCACCATGGTGGCTCAGTAGTTAGCACTATTGATTTGCAGTGCTGGGATCCTGAGGTCAAGCCTCAGCAAGGTATTATGTTTGTGTAGGTTTCCTCCTGGTGCTCTCATTTCCTCCAGCACTCCATGAATATACTGATAGGGAAATTAGAATTTTAACCTTTGTGAAGTGCTGCAGAATATGGTGGCGCTATATTATAAGCAAAACATAATAAATAAAGACGAACTTTTTCAAAATATGTTTGCCAATTTCAAATTCGGCACACACATTGACATTTTGATTCACAATCAGAAACCCAAGCAATTTACAAAAGAATTGGTCAACGTCGCTTTGTTCGGGTACAATTTAAAAATTTAAAATGGCTCTAAAACTTTACCTGAATCTTTGGGGTTAAAATGCTTGCTAGGAGACCTGCTAGCTGGGTATAACACCTAACTTCAGGGTTAGGAATGTTCCTAGCCATGGGGTCTATGGATTGTGTTAAACTGTAGAATCTTTTATAGCTTTAAAATCATTTTTTTTAAAGTTCCTGAGTTTGCAGGTGTTTTAACATCTTCAGGGTGTGAATTTTCATAAGTGCAAGGTGTGGCAGCAGCTGTGAAGTCCAGGAACCTTACAATGTCCCTTACACTTCTGTTTAAGAGAACTTTATATTTTTTTTAAAAAACATTTTGAAATTTTTTTTTAATCTTATTTATATTTTTATTACTATATATATTTTTTTTGGGGGGATAGCAAACCTTATTGCAGAGGGTCAGCTTCAGGCGAGGCCACCTTTTCTACACTTATTTGCTAGCAATTCAGATAAAAATAGCATATGTCCATTACTTTCTGCTGATGGGGTTCTGCTGTATTTTTGGTCACCAGCACAGGTACAGCAGGCAGGTACATGCTTCCACCAACTCCCTACTGCCCAGTTTTACCTGGCTGGAAATCAAAATAAAGGGGAGTTATTTAAAATTAGTTATTTCTTTAATTAAAAAAAATGACATGGGGTTTCGCCGTACTTTTGGTTGCCGTCAGCTACAACTAGGCAGCTAGGGGCTGGAATCCTCAGTGTGGGGAAGCCCAAACATTCTGAGGCCCACACACTGTGAATTGCAGATTACAGCTGCTCCAAAAAATGGTGCATTCATTTTCTGGTGCTGTGCCTGATTCTTCCAGTAGCCCTGATGACAGTGGAAAACTAGGTAATAAAGGGGTTAATGTCAGCTATGTATTGCCTCAGGCACTAACCCTGAGGTTCATGATGTTGGGCCAATGTTAGACCCGGCCATTATGAACCTCTGAGTATATAGTAAATAATACACCATTCTATGAATAATAATTTATTTGGAAAAAGAACACAATCACAATTCTTGTTTTCATCTTTACTACTCCCACAGACATCATTTACGAACCTGTGCGATGTCCTATCATGGCGGGACCAGAAACTGACCAATTTTCAGCTACTGCTGTGAGCAGGGTGGCGTCACAGTCAGGTTAACCTCAGGTCAGAGATCATCTCTGTTGCCCTTATGCAAATAAAGTCTGTGGAGCCTTATTTAGGCGTCTCAGGACTAGCCAGATATCCCTCCAGGGAAGGACCTAGCCATGGGGTCGCTCTTTGAGGAGACCACCATAACCACCATATTAAGTGGCTCTTTGAGTCAATATCCAGATCCTTACAAGCTTAAAGATATGAGAAGGGAATACCAAGGCCAGGTATCTATCCACAGACAGCTGTTTCATGGTGTTGTCCCTCATCAGTGTGGAGTAGGATTCTGGCTAGGTGAGCGCAATGCCTAGTAGACCAACAACACGAAGCAATCACTGATCTCAGGGAGACCAGTCCAAGAAAACACTGCGGGCAGCCAGGTAAAGCGCTCAACACAGTGAATTCCTAGGCGCATTGCCCCCTAGGAATTATGAATATGTAAATAAAGTCTGTGGAGCCTCATTTAGTAGTCTCAACACAGGACTAACCAGATATCCGTCCAGGGAAGGACCTAGCCATGGGGTGGCTCTTTGAGGAGTCCTGTGTTGAGACTCCTAAATGAGTCTCCACAGACTTTATTTGCATATTCGTAATTCCCAGGGGGCAAAGCGCCTAGGAATTCACTGTGTTTAGCGCTTTAGCTGGCTGTCTGCAGTGTTTTCTTGGACTGGTCTCCCTGAGATCAGTGATATCTCCGTTGCTCTAGCTGACCTGAGGGAAACCTGACTGTGATGCCACCTTGCTCATAGCAGTAGCTGAAAATCTGACAGTTTCTTCTTTAGCACAACCTCCGAAGCAGCATAGTTGAGAAGCAACATGGGACCTCATTGCGGATTGTTGTCAGAGAGTGTGTTTTGGGTTAATAAATGGGAAAATGAGGTTTGTCAGTATGTTTTATTTCTAATAAAGAATTTTCGTGTGTGTGGATTAAAAGAACACTGTCAGGTCATTTTTCAGTATGATACTAATTTTACCCTTTAATAGTGCATGGGCAGACCTTTTTAAAACATGTAAAATCATTATTCTACCGTTTGTAGTTTCCATCTTATCAGCAGTGTCAGACCCTGCAGGGAGCTCCTTGATTAGTCCTCTCCATTATAACCAAACAGGAATATTCCTGTGTTGTATAAATTGTCATGTATTTATGCACTCCCTCTTAGCAGCTCTCTCCTCCCTCCTCCCTTCTCCCTTTGCTAACAGTGCATTGTCAGGTTTCAGTAGCTTCTATTCTGATGAAGACAAGGAAGGAGAGAGCTATTGCCAATTTGAATTATCTAGACTCCATTTGTTTCTGTAAGCAGGCCTCCTGTTGTCACAGTCAGTTTCTGTGTTGTATTTCACCTCTTTCTTGGCTGCAGACACAGACAGGAAAATACAGCCACCCCCCAGTGATTTACTGTGCAGTGATGTGGTGTGAGTATGTGACATGCATATTCATGCTTATAGGGAGTGGACAGCAGATAACTAAATGGGTCATTCATTGTGAATGACAGATGGAATTAATCTCTTTATTTGAAGTTTACAGAAGATAGCAGGGAAATATAAATAAAAGAAATACATAAATAGAGAGAGTTTAGAGTGAGGAATTAGAAAATGATAGCAGTTACATATGGATTTTTGACCTGACAGTGTTCCTTTAATGACAAGCTGTTATTAACACCTTCTATCACCCTGATGCCACTGCATCAGGGCATCGGGAAGAGCAGGGTAAATAGCAGGCTGCTATTCTTACCCGGGGGGCAATAACTAGGTCCACCCCAGGTTAAGAATAATAACCTCCAGCAGAGCACTTTATTTTGATTGATTATTAAATTGAAGGGGACCTGATGCTGCCAGTTTTTTTTATTATTTATCTAATTAAATAAAACAGCATGGGGACCCTACCTGCACCTGAAGTCATCTGTACTTGCTGTGACTGTCCTATTCTATTCTGGTCCACATCTGCTTTACTTTCAACACTCAGCATCAGTCCAATCCTGCTGTGCCTGCATTACTTAGCTCCAGTGTATTTGTCCCTTTCTTGGCCGGCTGTCATGCCCTCAGCAGCGGGGCCAGTCTCTCATGGTCAGGGAGACCGATGCCCATCATGCAGCTCTATGCATCTCACCCGCTCTGTCCCTGCGTGGGGCCGTTCTCTGCTAAGCAGGGAGATCAGTGCAGACCACGCAGCTCCACTAGTTCTGCTGTCACGCTTGGAAGGTAAGGGAATCAGGTAGCAGGTAGGTGAAATGGGCAAGAAGGGTCAGGAGAGCAAATCTGACCCTGATGCTGGGGTCCCAGGCTTGCCCTGATCTCGGCAGTACCTCTGATGGAGAGGAGTTCTGAGCCGCCACCCTGTACCCTAAAACTCCAGATTAGCCCTAGGCTGAGGGCCCCAACCTACACCCACAGGTCAGCGATCACAGCTTCTCCTAAGGAAACACTTAGTCCAGCAGCAAGCCTGCCCAAACCCATATCCCCGGTGGTCAACTGAAAATTGGGGGAATAATTGAGAGGGAATAAAGAGAATAAAAGTTTGTTGTGATGCAACCTACATATTCTGGTGATGTTCACCAGCGCTGCTGTCAGACCGCCGGGAACATTGGTATTGCAGCTTGGGTGGTATGGCTCACTGCAGGAGGAGCTGGGTCCCCGGGGAAGGATAGCACTGCACTTGTTGTCATGGTGCTGGTTGTGGGCAGCGCAGCGGATGTTATAGAAAGGAGACACGGAGGCCTTGTGACTCTGTACGGGCACTTTACTTGTAAATGGTTCAGATGGCACTTCAGGTTACAGTTTGCACAGTCTTTGAACAGGTAGCTGGCTGGGTAGTCACTGAGGAAGGTAAAGTCTCTTTGAGGCTCCCGTAGTATACCTTCTTTTGTCTATCCTACATCCTGCTACCTTTACTTGCGCTGCCCTGCACAGCCCGCTTATCTACCAGGCACATTGGGTGCTATGAGGCACCCTTCTTCTCTCTAAGGGGCTCGATCTGGTTTGGGCAATCCTGGTGGGGCTGCACGTTCTGGACGGGGATGTCAGGGTTGCTGAACTAACCCGCGACTGATCGGTGTCAACGGCTCAGGGGTGAACTCGCCTGCACCATTCATCGGAGCCGGCACTACGTTAGCGGACTAGGATTTCCTATGGAAGAACCGGTGATCCGCGGAGACCAATCAGCGAAGCGCGATTTAATTCAGGCGCTGCTTTGCTGATTGGTCGCCGTGGTGAGCGGTGACCAATCAGCGAACCAACTCGCGTCTTGGTGGGAGATTTGAATCCTGCGCCGCTGATTGGCTGAGCGACGCTGGATTCAAATCTCCTGTCAACAGACCGTGGTAACCAATCAGCGCTCTTGGCGTGTGATGCTCTTTCGCTGTGTATTTGAATCCCGGCCGCCATATCGGAACTTGGGTGTTCCAATATGGCGGTCAGGGCACTTCCTCTGCCTCCTGCTATGACTCATTTTCCCGCTCTTCTCCATAACACATCCTCGGTGCATGTCCGGTCTCGGTGCAACCACAACCGGGCATGCACCGAGATCTCAACCTCGGTCTGCGCTTGCTTCAACACCACAAGGACACGCAGAGCGAGGAGGAAATGAAGGGAACAAGGGAGGCAGCGAGGACATGGGCGGCACAGAGGTGCAGGGGGCGTGAAATGCGCCTGTGGATGAGGTGCCTGAATCACAAGGACCCGCCTCCATGGATTTTTACTATAAGTTTTTATAAGCCTTTATATCAGGGTAGAAGCCCCACAGAGCCATGGGGGACCCTGTGCCTGAATGCAGCAGACATGCTGCATTCAGTGCTGGACTTAGATTCACATCCATGAAGGGGAGTGGGGGGGGTGACAGGTCCTCTTTAACTTTAGCTACGTGTAATAATAAGAAATGACACAAGGAAAAAGTGTTGAACACATGAAGAAAGAGAGGTGCAAAAAGCCACGGAAAGTCATGACACCAGCTGAAGTCTATTGATTATTAGAAAATGGTCCTGCCCGCCACTTAGTAAAAAAAAATATCAGCTAATCCAACATATGGCCTATAAATAGGTCAACCAAAGTGCCACGCAAGAAACAGCTCATGATAGATGAAACCAGTAGGCTGTCGCAAGACATTCGCAACCATTTTGTTCCGTAACATACTGCTACCATTGGTTACAAATAATTTTTAAACTTCTGAAGATTTCAGTGAGCTGTGTTTGGGGCCATAATATAGAAGTGAAAAGAACATAGTTTCATTAAAAACTGGCCATGACAAAGTTCTCTCTGCAAGATTTCAGACAAAGGAGTGAAAATAATTATCATAAGAGTTGTGAAAAAGCCAAGAACCACCTGTTGAGAGCTACAGAAAGACCTGCAATAATCAGGTACCATTGCTTCAAAGAAAACAATAAGAAATGCACTCAACCACCATGGCCTGTATGGACGCTCACCATATAAGACTCCATTGCTAAACAAAAGCGAAAATGTTCAAGTGCGTTTAGGCTGGCTTCAGACTTGCAGATGCATCTGCAGCGTTTTGCAGATGCATCTGCAAGCATCTGCATGCAGACCGCGGCCCCTATGTTTATAATGGAGCGCACGGCGGTCTGCAAATGCTTGCAGACCGCCGTGCGCTCTCATTGCCCGCCATTAGTGATCTGTGCGCACGCGGATGCCTGCGCACAAATCACACACTCCCGCCTGCACCATGGACGCGAGATGTTGCGTCCCTGGTGCGGGCGGGAGTGTGTGATTTGTGCGCAGGCATCCGCGTGCGCACAGATCACTAATGGCGGGCAATGAGAGCGCACGGCGGTCTGCAAGCATCTGCAGACCGCCGTGCGCTCCATTATAAACATAAGGGCCGCGGTCTGCATGCAGATGCTTGCAGATGCATCTGCAAAACGCTGCAGATGCATCTGCAAGTCTGAAGGCAGCCTTAAAGCTTATTTACGTTAACAACATTTAGAAAAGCCTGTAAAATAATGTTAGAAGTTAAGACCACGTTACACACACAGATATCTGTTCAGATATTAGTCATAGATCTCTGGTTGCAGTGAAATTATGGACACACTGCTCCATTTTGTACACAGCCACAAAATGGAACAATGTGTCCATGATTTCACTGCTACCAGAGATCTTTGACCAGTATCTGAACAGATATCTGTGTATGTAACGTGGCATTTAGTCGGGTCAGATGAGACCAAAATTGAACCCTTTGGATGCCATAATACACACCATGTACACACATGATAAAAAATTGTTGGTACCCCTCGTTTAATGAAAGAAAAACCCACAATGGTCACAGAAATAACTTGAATCTGACAAAAGTAATAATAAATACAAAATCTATGAAAATAAACAAATGAAAGTCAAACACTGATTTTCAGCCCTGCTTCCACAGAATTTTTAAAAACATGTACCGGTAACTCATGAAATAGACCTACCTGGACAGAAATTATGGTATCCTTAACTTAATATTTTGTTGCACAACCTTATGTATTCTTTTTCTTGATAAGCTTCATTTTTCATCTGTGAACATAAAGCTGATGTGTCTTGCCAAAAAATTCAATTTTTGTCTCTTCTGTCCATAGGACATTCTCGCTGAAGCTTTGTGGCTTGTCAACATGTAGTTTGGCAAGTTCCAGTCTGGCTTTTTTATGTTTTTTTTTCAACAATGGTGTCCTCCTTTGTCATCTCCCACGAACTCCACTCTGGCTCAAACAACGACGGATGGTGCGATCTGACACTGATGTTCCTTCAGCTTGAAGTTCACCTTTAATGTCTTCTTTTCTGGATTCTTTTGTTACCATTTGTATTATCCGTCTCTTTTATTATCCGTCTCGTTGCGAGTCTAGCGAGTCCAATGTTAATGAATGGGGAAGCGAGTAATAGCGAGTAATGTGCGATTTACAAATCGCAGATGTGTCTCGGAAGCTTCAGGCTCTATCTGCTACAATAGCTAAATCATGTTTAATAGGCTCCCACTGTTATTTCCGGGGCCGCCTATTAAGCTCATTACATATTCACTGCACTGCCAAACTAACAGCCAATCACAGGAGCTCACACTCTGTGGGAGCCTCTGTGATTGGCTGTTGTAATCAGACTGGATTTTCTCAGTCTGGACAGTGATTCTGTTTGGTTGCCATACACATTAGTGTATGGCAACCAACCTGGCGTTGTAGGGTGTAAAATAAATAATTATTTAAAAAAAAAAAACGCGTGGGGCTTCGCAGCATTTTTAACTCTAGCCCGATGAAAGCAGGCAAACTGCGAGCTGCCACCCTCAGCTGCTTAATTTCCCCTTGGCTGGCAAAAAAAAATGCATGGGCTCCGCCTTATTTTCCATGCCAGCCAAGGTAAAACTAAGCAGTTGAAGGCTGGTATTCTCAGCGGGGTGAGGGCCCATTGTTATTGGGCCCCCCCACGCTAAAGAATAGCAGCCCGCAGCCGCCCCTGAAAATGGCGCATTAATAATAAGCGCCATTTCCAGGCGCCTTACCGGGCTCTTCCAGCGGCCATGGTGGCGGTGGCACGCTGGGTAATAAAGGGGTTAATACAAGCTTTGTTATACAAGCTGGAAATTAAGCCCGAGATTCTTAATGTCAGGCCAAGTTTGACCCGGCCGCTAAGAATCTCCAATAAAGGGTTAAAAAAAACACCACACAGAGAAAAATTCTTTATTAAAAATAAAGACACAGACAGCATTAGAGACTCCATCTTTATTATCACCACATATCCCTCCAAAGATCCAGGTCTTCTCTCTTCTGTCTTCTTTCTTCTGTCTTCTGTCTTCCTTCTTCTTGTTGAACACATTCAGCTCTGCTACATCACACATCACACAGTAGGGGGCGGAAATGTGCTCCCCTACTGTGTGATGAGTCAGTGAGGCTGTGAGCATTAAGCCGTGACGTCACCGCCGACCCCGTTGCTATAGTAACCAAACTATCGGTTACTATAGCAACGCTTAAGCAGTGCCGACTGCACAGAGCCGACTCATTCATAAGCTGCTGGATTTAACTCCCTGCTTACCGATCACTGCAGCGGCGGTAAGCAGAGAGTTAACTCTGCTGTGACAGCGGCTGGTATATGCGCCGCTCATCCTTCCTTCCAGTCAGTAACAACAAAAGAGTTGTTCCAGATTAACTGTAAAGTGAACTGTCAGTCAAGCTACGTGGTGTATTTATTACAATGCCCATGTGGACTCCAATATGTGGGGAGGACTATACAAAAGATGCATGCGAGGATGAACAAGCGTAGATTGAACATAAAAAGTGGATATCCTCTGCATAGTGTGTCCCGACATTTTAGTTTGGTCCATTCAAAGGATCCAAGTGGTTTGAAACTTTTGATCATTGACTGGATCCCTGATAATGGGATGGATCGGTTTAGGGATTTGATAAGAAAGGAGAGCTTCTGGATTTTTAAGCTTGCCACATTACATCCTGAAGGTTTGAACTTGATGATTGAAAATGTTCACAAATAAATTTTCCCTGAATGGTCCAATAGTCAGTGACTTTCCCTAATGGTCCAATAGTCAATGAACATCAGATTGAAGTATAATGTGAATAGAAAGAAAAACTTTTTACACTCAGACTACCATAACATATTGTAATCAAATTGTAGAAATGTTATGATAATTTTATGAGGTTTATATGAGATTTTTTAAGATACATTTTTTATATGTGTATGAAAATAGAATTTTGAGAGAATTATTATTACCGTATATACTCGCGTATAAGCCGAGTTTTTCAGCCCAAAAATTGGGCTGAAAAGTCCCCCCCTCGGCTTATACGCGAGTCACTGTATACTGTATACACTGTATACAGTATACAGGCCCGCCCCCATCAGTATACAGGCCCCCCTTGCTGCACAAACCTGTAAAGGAAGAGATTAGTATACTTATCACAGTCCCGCTGCCGCTGTCTCGCCGCCGTCATCGCGCTCCTCCGTCTTCATCCGTCTTCTTCTGGCTTCCTCCGGTCGGCGCAGGCAATGACATCATTGTCTGCGCGCCAGAGGAAGCCGGAAGATGCTGGATGAAGACGGAGGAGCGCGATGACGGCGGCGGGACAGCGGCAGCGGGACAGTGATAAGTATACTAATCTCTTCCTTTACTGGATTGTTCACCAAGGGGAGGCCCTGTATACTGATGGGGGGGCTGTATACACCTCTGGGGCTGTTGTATACACCACTGGGGCTGCTGTATACTACCACTGGGCCTGCTGCTGTATACACCTCTGGGGCTGCTGTATACTACCACTGGGGCTGCTGTATACTACCACTGGGGCTGCTGTATATACCTCTGGGGCTGCTGTATACTAACCACTGGGGCTGCTGCTGTATATACCACTGGGGCTGCTGCTGTATATACCACTGGGGCTGCTGCTGTATACTACCACTGGGGCTGCTGCTGTATACTACCACTGGGGCTGCTGTATACCACACTGCTGGGGGCTGTATATCTGTGCTGGGGTCCACCCTCGGCTTATACACGAGTCAATAGGTTTTCCCAGGTTTTGGGGGCAAAAGTAGGGGGGTCGGCTTATACACGGGTCGGCTTATACACGAGTATATACGGTATTTATTATTATTGATGTATAGTGTAAATTAATCTGTAATTTATGAATCTTGTTGTTTTTATTTATTTTATGTCTGCACAATCTTGTTTGAAATATATTGAATACTAGTTCCACAGGGAGGATAAAGTTAATATGATTACCTCACTGATTGATGTTTGTTGATTGGTGGGATGGAGTATTTAAGTTGTCCAGGGATATACTATTAGAAATCCACCTGAGGAAGACGATAAGCCTTCGTGGAAACATGTTGTGGTGAATAAAGAGGATTCTTGATCCATAACTACCTGCCTTATCTGTGCCCCTGCGCTCGCTATAGAATAACCTTTAATTGAACTGTTGGATCTCACCTCTGTGTGAGTTATTCAGAAGCTGCGGGGCACATTGCTGAAAATCATTCACTACCTGTGGAGCAAAGGACCTGTGGGAACGTCGACACCCTTGATTGGTGGATATCGTATACGTGACCGCAGACACCATGTGACTGACAGGCGGCTGGCACTTGGACGGCTCCTCCAACCCAGGTGGCCTTGAGAATACACTGGGGTTGTGCGGAGGTGGCACAACCCGATAAGGTGAGAGCCCCCCCTGTCACAACCTTTCCTTCCCCTCAAAGTGCATGTGGGTTCTCCCTATGGGAGCGCTTTTCTCTCTTTTTTTGTATAACAATTATACAGGACTCGGATTCGTAGACTCGCTCAGACTTGCTGCTGACAGCAGGTATCTGTGAAGCGGTGCGATTGTTTAAACGATTTGGGGAGATTCAAGCTACATAGCGATGTGATATAGCGAGTCTAGCGAGTGAGAAAAAGTAAACTCTGACAAAACTAGGATTGCCATTGACTTGCATTGGACTCGTTACTGTGCGAGTAATCGCTGGGAAACTCGCAGAGTACCGAGTCCTGCGAGTCCCTTACTACTCGCTGAGTAACGAGTCCTAGCGAGTAGACTCGCCCATCACTAGTCTCTTTGATTTGACATTTATTTTCCTCCTGCGGCCTCTCCAGGGAGGTTGGCTACAGTCCAATGGATCCTAAATTTTTGAATAATATGTGCAACTGTTGTCACAGGAACATCAAGCTGCTTGGAGAAGGTCTTATAACCTTTACTTTTAGCATGCTTGTCTATAGTTTTCTTTCTTATCTCCTGAGACAACTCTTTCCTTTGCTTCCTCTGGTCCAGGTTGAGTGTGGTACACACTATATCAGTAAACATCACAGTAAGTATCTGTAACACTATATACAGACCCACTGACTAGGAATGGGTGAATCTACTCGTTACTACTCGGTACTCGCCGAGTAGTAAGGGATTCGCCCGACTCGTTACTGTGCGAGTAATCGCAGGGATTACTTGCACAGTAACGAGTCCGGTCCCTGTTTCCCCCCCTGTCCTAAGTTAGAACTGGGCTGGGGGAGCGAGCAGGGAGCGCAGGAAGGGAGGGGGGAGAAATTCTCCATACCTCTCTTCCGGCTGTCTGCTCTCTGCAGGGCTCCGGGTCCTGCGGGCTGCCGCAGCTCCGGGGTCCTAGAGCCTGCCTGCTCTCCCTGTGTACAGACATCTATGTCTGTACACAGAGATGTAGCAGTGCTGTTACAGAGATGTAGCAGTGAATTTCATGAAATAATAAAAAAAATATGTCTAGCCAGGTACAGCTAAGCAGCTGGGGGCTGGAATCCGCTGCGCAGGGAGGCCCAAGCTTTCTGGGCACCCCCAGCTGCAAATTGCAGCCCGCAGCCGCCCCAGAAGATGGCACGTTCATTGAAGCACCATCCTCTGGCGCTGAACCCCGCTCTTCCAGTGGCCCTGGTGCGGTGGCTCACTGGGTAATAAAGAGGTTAGGGCCAGCTTTGTATTATCAGCTGGCCCTAAGCCCGAAATTTATGGTGGTCACGCCAATATTAGACATGACCACCATTAATTTCTATTAAATTGTTTTAAAAAAAACACAACTCAGAGAAATTTTTTTTTATTAGAAATAATAAAAAAAAGCCATTAGGGACTCCATCTTTAATTAAAAAGATCCTCTTCCGTCTGACGTAGTCCAAAACACATTCTCAGATCTGCTACATCCCTGTCTGTGCTTAGACAGACAGGGATGTAGCAGAGCTGATAACTGACTAAGCAGTCAGGGCTCAGTTCAGGTCATTATGACCTGAGCTGAACTCTGCTGTCAGCCAGACTCGCTCTGCTCCGGAGATTCCCGAGCAGTGACGGAAGTTAATTTATTCACTGCTTCTGTCAGTGTTCGGGAATCTCCGATAAAAGCAGCAGAGACTCGGGGAGCGAGTCTGCAGCCGGCGCCGGCTGAGGCAGCGGTAAGTATCCGGCCAGTCCGGTGCACCCCCCACCCTCTCCACCACAATCAATGTCTATCTTTCATTTGTTCATTTTTATAGATTTTTTATTTATTATTACTTTTGTCAGATTCAGGTTATTTCTGTGACCATTTTGGGTTCTTCTTTCAGGGGTACCAACAAATTTGACCATGCATGTAAGGAGGCCAAAAGGCGCTGCATATCACCACAAAAACACAATACCAACAGTGAAGTTTGGGGAGGGGTGAGAATATCATGGTGTGAGGCTGTTTTTCAGTGTACAGCATGGGAAAACTTCATATCGTTGAAGGAAGGATTAATGGACATTTTTGATAAAAATCTGCTGCAGTCTATCAGGATGATGAAGATAAAACAAGGGTTAACATTTCAGCAAGACAATGTGACCCCAAACACACAGCCAAGGGAATTTTCAATTGGGTTCAGTGAAAGAAAATAAAACTGCTAGAATGGTCCAGCCAATCACCTGACCTGAATCTAACAGAAAATGGAAGGAACTAAAATTAAAAGTTCATAAATGAAGACCAGAGAAGCTTCAGGATTGAGGAGTGTTTGTGCGGAAGAATGTGTCAACATCACACTTGAGCAATGCATGCGACCAGTTTCTTCATACAGTAGGTGCCTTGAAACCGTCATCACCAACACATGCTTTAGTATGAAGTATTAAATAAATTTCAGTAAGTGCAATCAATACTTTTTCCCTATGTCATTTCTCATTATTTCACATCACTAAATTTATGAACATATATGCTTTCATTTCTTTGTATGGATTGGATGGGTTAACAACATCTGATAAGATATTCATGTTAATAGCATCTTTAGAAATACATGTACGGTACTTAGAAAATTAGTGACGTGTTCAATACTCATTTCAAGTTGAAGTAGGAAGGAAATATCTATAAATATTCAGTGAAAGGGTGCTCACTGTGTGGTGTAGTGAAACAAGGCAAAAAAAGAGAAAAGATACTGCATAAATAGCGAGCACAAACTGAATTATATGCAAATATAGCCTTTATTCAAACCCAAAGCAAATCAGGATAAAAACAAAATTTCAGACACAGATGCATATATAGAGGTGGTCATCACCCAGGTAAAGAACTACCAAGCACATAGGGGAAAAAATAATATTCTAATATATATATAGCTGAGTGCATGTACAATATGTATGTGTGTATGTTCACTAAAGGAATTCTCACCGTCGCATCTACAATCACAAAATTTTGCACACACACCCCATTTGACTCAGGGAACGTCATAGGCTATAATTCAAGGGGAAATATTAACCCCTGTTTACCAGTCATTCACCAAAAAAAAAGGCCTAATTACTGTTTGTGTACCGCAGTAGGCTGCACACAGCCCCCAGTATACAGCAGGAGGCCGCACACAGCCCCCTCAGGCTGGCTTCACACCACGGCACAGTTCGGTCCGGGGCTGTCAGGCATGAATCTGACAGTCCTGGACCGGATCAGCACACAGAACCGGAGGGCCAAATGTACTCTCCGGTCCTGTGTGCAGCCGGACGCAGCTGCAGCTGCTAATGATTAAGGACCGTGGCCCGCAGGGAGCTAGCCGCGGTTCTGAAATCACAGCTGCGTGCAGCCGCCGGTGTCCGGTTCCCGGGTTGTCCCGGACCGGGGCAATCCGGCCCCATAGGCTCCCATGTTAGGGAGCGCCAGATTGCCCCATATCCGGGAGGATCCGGGTGAAAATGGGTGAATCCGTGATAAAGTTTTTTGGGGAGATTTTTCTCCCCGGATACAAAAACGTTGCAAGCAACTTTTTTGTGTCCGGTGAGAATAATCCGAATTCTTCTGGATTCATCCGGAGAGATGGAAACCGGATGGCAGAGAGCTGCTATCCGGCTCCATCCAGCCCCATAGGCTACTATGGGGTCAAAAACCGGTCAGGGGCTGTCTGGTTTACACCGGACAGCCCCGGACCGGACTGCGCCGTGGTGTGAAGCCTCAGTCTCCTCTGATTAAGGGACTTGTTTTCTAGGAAACGTGTTAGGACTCAGCACCTAGCAATCAGTTAGTATGGTGGGAGCCTGCCAGCTCGCATACTGTGCACGTGTGTGACGTCACACACTGTCCAGAAAGCTTCTGTGTACATTTTTACTGCATGTATCACCGGCCAAGACCGTGCTAGTACAGATTTTGTTTCCAGCACTTCAAGTTTCTACATGGATGTGGAATGAACTGTTGGACTATAATGTGTCTCATCACATTTGGGGTTAAAAATGCTGTATTTCTCCAGGTGGTAAATAACACATTTTTGTACAGCGATAATTTTATTCAATTTTGAAGACAAAAATAGATAAAAAAGACAGAAATATGACACCAACCTCGTTCAGACAGAATGCAACATGTCCATCTCTGGTCTCCCATGAAGCTGAACTGAGGTCTATCTCAGATGCAAAATCCACAATCCCAGCAAACGGCTATGCATGTCAGTGATAAAAATTAACGGCAGCACTCACTGACAGTGTAATCTACAATTTTATTCAGAGTTCTTCATCAAATACGTAGAAGCCTTGGGGCCATAAGGGGAGGGTGAGGACAACAGAGCGCTCAGGAAACGGACGACGATCATTTAGAAATGAACTTCAACGGTTCCAATGGGGTCAGTGCTGGTTTATTCAAGACCTCTCTTTTGCATTTGAATTGTACCATGATCTAAATTTAGTAGATCATTATAACAGTGGAAGCGCTAGGGAGCATATTTTATTTCTTTTTCTGTGAATGCAAGTGAGCACTCAATCAGCCAGCAATTTTCATGTGGGACAATTGCCCCCTGTCACACAGCAAAATGGTAAAGCAGTTCCTTGGAACAGAAAGCATTGAAACAATGAAATTGCCACCCAGAGTCCTAATCTGAACCCAATAGACAACCTCTGCAAAATCCTCAGTGACAAAGGTATGGCCGAGAAATCCACAAAAGTCACAGAACTGTGGAAGAGACGGAAGAAGAGTGGACCAAAATCACACCAAAGCAGTGTGAGAGACTAGTCATGTCCTATGACTGCAGATGTGCTGAAGTCATCCTACTGTACACATCCTACTCATTGGTGAATGTTGAAACCTTCACAAAATTTAGTTTTAATCTTTCTCTGTGCTACAGTCATTGTTGTTCTCTAATTATGATCATCACGTTTTGTCTAAAATAAAGGTTTTAAGTTGATAAACTTTAGTTATTTTGGAAAACACTGTTCTAGTGGCATGGTGTACCCCTTACATAAAAACTTCAAATGTTCATCAATGCAGATTACATCCGGTCTGAAAAAAAATCAAGTGATCATACATTGTTCTCTAATTTTGATCGTCATTGTGTATGTTTGTCCATTAAAGGAATTTGCACTGTCGTATCTGCAATCACAAAAATTTTGCACACACACCCCATTTGCCCCATTTGATTCAGGGAACATCTATGACTATGTTTTGGGGGAAATTTTAACCCCATGCTTTGCAGTTATTCGCTAAAAAAGGCCTATTTATTATTTGTGTGCATGTATGTATGTGTGTATGACCACTATATGCTCATAAATGGTAATATCACCCATCTAATATATAAAGCTGAATGTGTGTATGTATGTGTGTGTGTATGTGTGTGTGTGTGTATGTGTGTATGTGTGTATATCCGGGATTGGCATCTACACCGTCGCAACTACAGCTACAAAAATTTGCACAGTCACACGTCTGGACCCCGGGAGCGTCATAGGCTATGTTGTGAGGTGAAATTTTAACCCTGCGCGTTCCAGTTCACCAAACAATTTTGCCCCTATCTATATAATGGGGAAAAAGTCCATGGAAAAGTGTTGGAGGAAAATCGACAGCTGTCAGCTATAGAGACAAAATTTTGCACAGTCACACGTCTGGACCCCGGGAGCGTCATAGGCTATGTTGTGAGGCGAAATTTTAACCCCCCCGTATTCCTATTCACCAAACAATTTTGCCCCTATCGACATAATGGGGAAAATGTGACAGTTACCAGTTGACAGTTGTGAATGAGAGGGGCTTAATGATAGCACCAAAGACTAACAGCACATACCAGCATATTGTCACTAAGGTGGGGCCCCAACATGAGATATTCACCACACACAGGGACATGTATATACACCACACGCACACAAAGAGTAACAGCAAGTGTATAGTCGCTAAAGTGCAGCACCAACATTGGATAATCCCCACGCACCCGAACAAACACACACCACAAAGAGACACACACACACACTCTATAGCGACACATGCACTCACCCCACAGGGACACACACACCACTAAGAGACACACATAACACAGACACACACCACACAGACCCCCCCCACAGGAATACACACACATAGCCACCCTATAGGGACACATGCACTCACCCACAGGGACACACACACCACGAAGAGACACACACCACACAGACCCCCCCCACAGGGACACACACACATACACACCCTATAGGGACACATGCACTCACCCCTCAGGGACAACACACAACAAAGGGACACACACAACACAGACACACACACCCCACACAGACACCCCCCCACAGGGACACACACATACACACCCTATAGGGACACATGCACTCACCCCACAGGGACACACACACACACACACACACCACAAAGAGACACACACAACACAGATACACACACACACCACAGACCCCCACACAGGGGCACACACACATACACACCCTATAGGGACACATGCACTCACCCCACAGGGACACACACACACACACCACAAAGAGACACACACAACAGAGACACACACCACACAGACCCCCCCACAGGGACACACACATACACACCCTATAGGGGCACATGCACTCACCCCACAGGGACACACACACACACCACAAAGAGACACACACAACAGAGACACATACCACACAGACCCCATCCCACAGGGACACACACATACACACCCCAGGGACACACACACCACACAGACAGACACAGATGTGCACAAATCACCTCACACAACTCGCCTCATACGTGTGCTATCTTTAATTTCCAAACATTTTTACAACATCTGATTAAAAACAGCCAATGTGCAACACATGTGCCATATAGGGAATTAAGGCAGATGTCAGTCACATGAGCTGTCTATTATGTGTATGTGTGAGGTAACATATACTGCCTGGCCAGGGGAAGGGTTTACTGTTGGCTGGAGATTTATTAGGCTGCCTATAGCAATGAATCACAGCTCAGCTTCTATTTTCCTACAGGTCATTAATATGCCATATTCAAATTCTATTTTGTTATAGCTAACAGTAGTTATTTATTAACCCGGGCGTAGCCGGGTACTACAGCTGGTATATGGTATAATAAGACCGTGTCCCTCGTGGTAATATTGAGAAATTAGATTTATGAAACTATATTGACCCATGCACAAAAATGTGCCCCAAGCAGGAAATACCAGTATACCACATAAGGACGCACACAGCTCCCAGTATACTGCAGGAGGTCACACACAGCCCCAGTATACAACAGAAGGAAGCCCACAGTCTCCAGTTTACCGCAGGAGGCCCTACACAGCCCCAGTATACAGCAGGAGTCACACAACCCTCAGTATACAGCAGGAGGCCATGCACAGCCACAGTATACAGCAGGAGGCCACACACAGCCCCCACAGGAAGCTGCAAGTTACTATTCCGGGCAATAATGGGTTTTACAGCTAGTCAAATTCATGTTTGAAAATATAGATATCAAAGTCTCCCAATAAAAGGGCCAATGCAGTAGCTCCCCTATGGGAAGACTTGGCCTTATACTGGATTAATAGATAGAAAAAGCTAGAATATCCTGTATACAATACTCACTTTAGCCTCTGCTTATATATATATATATATATATATATATATATATATATTATATATATATCCAGTAACAAAAAAGAAGACACCGGGCACATAACGTGTCTGCTAGCCTGGGCTACCACTCATGTGGTGTATGCAGCTGTGGACTGACGGTGCTGACTTTATAAGTAATTCACAACAGTTATGCAGAAAAAAGCAAGCCGCACTCACCAGTCGTTGATCCTGTGTCTTTATTTCAAGTTCATTCCTGTACGGACCATGAACACAAGCAAGGGAGGGGGTGCAGGGATGGAGAACGACGGCCTGCCGTTTCGCGGTCGTGTGCCGCTTCGACGGGTTCTCAGAGAACCCGTCGAAGCGGCACACGACCGCGAAACGGCAGGCCGTCGTTCTCCATCCCTGCACCCCCCCCCTTGCTTGTGTTCATGGTCCGTACAGGAATGAACTTGAAATAAAGACACAGGATCAACGACTGGTGAGTGCGGCTTGCTTTTTTCTGCATAACTGTTATATATATATATATATATATATATATATATATTAAGCAAAGAAATAAGCAGCACAGCTGGAAGGGAGATGTTCCCGAAACGTCCCAAATACACCTGAGGGCCAATAGTGGCATTTGGATTGAAGATAAGGAGTGCTGTAGTCATTTTGTTTAATATATATATATATTAAACTATGATATGTTAAGTGTATACATTGCTGAGTTTTATAGAAGAAGAACAATAAAATACACTTCAATAACTTGTCTAGCAAGGAAGCCATGTTCTGATTTTCAAGTCACAGCAATTTTCCATGGTATTTAGCTTGTTATGATTGATAGGCAATGGCAGCCAATATAAATATGAATGGCCTAATAAAATATGTTATGAGACCTGCCTCTATTAAAAGTGAATGTCATCTCGAAACAAGCAGGGAGGTTTTCAGACACGTTTGTGCTGATACCTGAATTAATTAATTATAGTAAAGACTTTACATTGCCAACTTACTTTTATATAATTGTTGACCCTCGAAAAGACTTTTACAGCAGTCTTTTAATTATAACGAAATATTGTGACAAAAAAATATAAACATTTATTAAATGACTTCTTAGCTTGAAATTCTCCAAACAAAGGTTGAGGTATTTCTAGATTATAGCATGTACAATATATTCCCAATTGTCCTTTGCACTCCTGAGTCTAATTGGAGTCTGCTGAGAGCTGAGCCCCAGGGTTTTAACTGCCTTGTGTTCTGCATGAGATGCCTGTCACTGTGCTTCATCCAAAAAGTAAGCAACTCTCACCACGTCTCTCCCTGGCATGTGTGACCTTACATTTTTTTTTCGCTCTTGCCCTGTCTCTAAAGCCCAGACACATGAAAGCCAATTTAGTCCTGATTCACATTTCTATAAAATGTCCTTTGCCCTTTTAAAGCATATATTAACAGTTAAATGGTTCTAATTGTCTCGGTTGATGGTGTTTTTTCCCCAGTGAATATTAGCTGCACTTTTAGAGTTTGTGCTGTATCGGCTTAGAATTGGGTGCAGAATCTTAGCTAAAAACATATTAAAAAAGTCACATAAAAGCAAGACATGATATTTACAACGTTGTCATTAATAAAATTATTGCAATTCATATTTATTCATTTTGTAGATATTTTCATAAAAAACTAAATAAGATTTTACCATTATTGTATTGCAATTTTACAACCATTGATTACTGCAGTGGGTCTCAACAGTGTGCAACCAGCATTACCGTGTAATCTCACCCGTGGAGTGCCATCACACTGGTGTACAGCCAGCGTATAACACGACTGAGTGCTATCCAATGTTATACTATGGGGCAGTGCCAACAAGCAATTCGGCAAGAGCAATAAATTTCAGTTTCCGGCAATTGGCAGCGTATCTTGACTCACTCGCCCTCATAAACGTCTATGGGTGTGAGGGAACCATAAGACTGTCGTATACGCAGAGACAAGCAATGGAGAAGATGGTAAGATTAATCTCTCTCTCCTCTCCACACCTGTGCTCTGACTCTTACTTCGGATCTATATGCTACTGTGACCTCGGCCTTAAGACTAAGTTCAGATTATGGATGTCACTAGCTCCATGTGTAGCTATGTATGCTTTTCTGCATAGTGAACAGGTCCTGGAGCTGAAATTTATTACTTGCATACACTAGTCTGGACTGTAAGTGCTGAAATATTTCTGGGATCCTCAGAGGCAACAGTCCATCTATACTAGCATATAACATTTATCTGTGTGCTCTACAATTTGTACAAAGATCAAAAATTTGCTTGTTTGCAAAGTAGCCATGAAATGCATTTATAGTGAACGATAATTGTGAATTAGCATTCTTAAATAGGCTCATTTCACAATGATCTTGCAAAGTAAACAGGCTGTCAATCAGCAGAAAGTTCATTCATAAGGTGAAATGAGCTTTTAAGGCTGGTGTCACACTGCAGTTTATTCCCTGATCAGGTTCCATCTGGTTTGTGTGCTAAAACCAGAAGAGGAAGGCTAGGGTCACATTTAGAAGGCAAAATGCGTTTACCGCATCCAGTCCTGGATGTGGTAATCTCATGTCCCTTCAGACTAATTTTGCGATCCAAGTGTGTCCCTAAATCCGCATGCGGTAACCAGATTGCTACTTAATGAGGCATCCGGTTGCCGGATGCAGTAGACATTGTGGTAATACAAATGTTCCCCGGCTTCCCAGCATGGTTTTTGTTGTCTGGGAATTAAATCGGTTGAAATCAGATTGTCCCTGCCCGGACAACTCCGGGAAAATCTGTGTTTTGTCCGATTTTTGCAAGGGACTACAGGAATCATCCATGATCCTTTTGGTCCCGCGGACTGAAAACGGATTCACCCGGATCTACCCAGACAGCACTAAACTGGACGCCAATACACTTCCATCCGGGTTAATCCGGACCCATAGGAAAAGATTGCGGCAATACTGCCATTCATGTGCGTTGCGGTACCCGATTTGGTTACTGTACCTGGCTCCACTCACATTTGCGCTTTCCAATTGAAATCCGGATAAGGATTAGAAACCTGTCCGAAAAACTTTGCTTGCATGATTTTTACCGCACATCGGAAAACCAGATCTGGGAAACGTAATGCTGTTGAGGTGATCCGTTTTTTGTATTGCTGCCTATGGGTGCGGATCCGGATCTGGTTTTGAGCATTTTTCTTGCTCAAAACTGGATCAGCATCTACAATTGCAACCGCAAATGTGACCCTAGCCGAACTTGCAGAGAAAAACCATAATTGAAAGATTGAGGCTAGGGTCACATTTAAAATGCACATTATGGCTACTGCATCCAGATCCGGATGCAAAGGGTTAATGTAATAATAGATGTGGATAACATGTCTGTAGGGAGTGCTCACCCTCCCTACAGACATGTTCTCCACATAGATCGGCATGTTAAGGGTTAATTTCTAAAATTACAGTATTGTCGGCTTATGTCGGCTTTTACTATTTGTAATGACAGGCAGCGACTCCTGGCTGTACTGGAGTTTACAGTACGCAAAGTTGGTAAGCATATTACAGGGCAGCATCCTCAATGAGGAGCTGTCTGTGGTGCTTAAGCAAATTGCGTACTGTACATGCGCCTTGCGGTACCTGGATGGGCTCCCATAGGAGCTCATTATAGGTCTCCTGCTGCCGTTAGGAAACTGCTCCGAAAAATGCAGCATGCAGGATTTTTCCCGCAGGCTGTATATTCGGATGCGGTAACCGCATTGCTATTTAGGCAACCCAGATTTATAATGGGTGCCTATGGGCTGCGGATCCTGATTCGGGTTTGAGCATTTTGCATGCTCAAAACCGGATCAGGATCTGCATTTTCTACCGCAAATGTGACCCTAGCCTGACACCTGTTCTAAGTTTTGGAGACACTCCTGGTTTTCGCACACAAACCGGATGGAACCTGATCTGCAGTGCGAAACCAGCAGTGAAACTGCAGTGTGAAACCAGCCTAAACAGCACAAAAGATCTTCATTCTCAGCGGTGCATTGTCTTTTATAAACAAGGCATACACTGCCGAGAACCATCGCTTCCTAGGTGCACAGATCAATCTATTACAGAGTGCCTTTACCTTGGTTTGCGTGTAAACAGACTATTAAACAACCTCCAATCGGTAAAATCTTAGGCCCCTTTCACATCTACTGCTTTGTTGTGTTTTGCTTCATTTGCATTTCCATGCGTTTTTACCGCAAAAATGCATCAAAACTCATTTGTTTTTGTTCCCATTGATTTTAATGGAAATGCATGAAAAAATGCATTTGCATTTTCAAAAACGCAAAGCGCATGCGTTTTTCCAAATGCAGCCCAAAACGTAGTTTACCACAATTTGGGCTACGTTTGCAAAAATGCATGCGTTTCCATTAAAATCAATGGGAACAAAAACGCATGCGTTTTGATGCGTTTTTGCGGTAAAAACGCATGGAAACGCAAATGAAGCAAAATGCAGCAAAGCATTAGATGTGAAAGGGGCCTTACAAATTGAGAGTCATATTGTGTTGCCGGTCAGGCTGTGTAAACAAACCCTTAGGTCACATTCTCATTTTCAGTATTTGGTGAGTTTTTTACCTAAGTATTTGTAAGGCTAGGGTCACACTTTAAAGTAGAATTGCATTCACCACATCCAGATCCGGATGCGGTGAATGCAATTGCGGTCCCACACATTTATCATAAAAAATGTGTGGCGGGAACGGCAATGCGGTAACCGGATTGCTCAGGATGTGTAATCCTGAGCAATCCGGTTACCGTACAGTTTGCTCATCCCTGCTGCCACCCACTCAGGTGTGCATATAATGATTTAATTGCTGATGTACAGTAGCCGGCTCCTGTCGGCTACTGTACATTATTATGAATGAAGCCGCCGGCTCCTCTGTGAGCAGCGCTCATACTATACCTAATGTATGTATAGTATGTGCGTTGTCCAGGGTCCTGCAGGCATTTACAGTAGATCTATGGGCTGCGCAGCGCCATAGATCTACTGTATAAGCCTTCAGGACTTCCGACAGCGCACATACTATACGTACATTAGGTATAGTATGAGCGCTGCTCACAGTGGAGCCGGCGGCTTCATTCATAAAAATCTACAAAGCCGACAGGAGCCGGCTACTGTACATCAGCAATTAATTCATTATATGCCCACCTGAGTGGGTAGCATGTCTGTAGGGGGGGTGGCACCCCCTAGAGATATTATAGCCACAATTATTAATAAAATATAGTCTTTTAAAACACTGATAAAACTTTGCTTATCCCGGCGGCAGCCGGGATAAGCAAAGTATATACGGTAACCGCATTGCTCAGGATTACACATCCTGAGCAATCCGGTTACCGCATTGCGGGGCTTAGAATCGCTCCGAAAACTGCAGCCTGCATGATTTTTCATGCAGGCTGTAGAGCCAGAGGCGGTAACCGGATTGCTTGTAAAGCAATCCTGTTTTTAAAATAGGCTCCTATGAGGAGCGTTTCCTGATCCGGTTTTGAGCTTTTTAAATCAGGATGATCAGGAACTGAAGTGTGCTGGCTCCACACTGCAGTTTTTCATTGATCAGTGACCATCCAGTTTGAGTGGCAAAACCAGGAGAGGAACCAGGAGAGGAACTTGCAGAGAAAAACTATAATTGAAAGATTGACACCTGTTCTGAGTTTTGGGCACACTCCTGGTTTTGGCACCCAAACACTGATGGACACTGATCAGTGAAAAACTGCAGTGTGAAGCCAGCCTTTGGCAAAAACTCACAAAATACTCAATGTGTGCAAGATTCCTTTCACATAGGCAAATAAATTGCTAGTAATGAATGATAATTGAGAAAATAGCAATAGGAGTTTGTTTACTAGTATTATGTTTTAATAATCATTAGGGTTTACATTTAAAAATTATTGGTTTGATCTATAATTTCATGTTTCTTTGCTTCTGTCTGTATCTTTAATTAAAATATCAGTAATGGTGGGTTTACACATCCCGATATCGGCGTCCAACTCCGACCAAAAGTTACGTGGTTCGTGCGTTGGCCCCGATATCGTTTGTGCGTTGTATGGTTTAAACATCCAATGCGATGCACGAACGATGTCAAACCGATATTGGGGATCGAATGAGCCTGCTCTCCAATGGCCCGATATTGGATGGAGGTGGAACCGGATCGGGCTGTGTAAACACCCAACTACGATGTGCAGTACAACGTCTCCTATTCTCACCCATGTTAAATGGTCGTTCCTGGGTCGGCCGTACAAGGGGGGCGTAGACATCGTAGGCACGTTGTATGCCGATATCGCGCTGTGTAAATCTCCGATGTGATATTGGAAATCTGGGCTGAAAAAGCGCGCTCCCGCGGCGTCGGATCCAATATCGGACCGACGTTGGAGCGTGTAAACCCACCATAAGGGCCACTTTACACACACCAACTTATCTGTCCAACTTCTGAACAACTTACTGGTTGCAGTGAAATCATGGACACATTGCTCCATTTTGTGGCTGTGTACAAATGTAATAATGTGTCCATGATTTCACTGCAACCAGTAAGTTGTTCAGAAGTTGGACAGATAAGTTGGTGTGTGTAAAGTGGCTATTAGGGTGCGTTCACATGCTGAGTTGGTGGTGCAGATCTTTGACTTTCAAAATCTGCAACTCCTGTCAGAAAGATGCCCCAAAACCATCCATGTTTGCACGGTGCATTTTTGATGCGTTGTTGGTGCAGATTTGAAGGTCCTTTTTGTCAATTCCTACAAAGTTTGGATACTTTGGCCAAACGAAAGAAAAAGAGTGAAATCCTGCTTCCCCGCTTCAACACTATCACTTCCTGTGGATTTTAATCCAAATTAGGCTCAAAATAAGCACCCAGACAGAGCCTGGGGAAGTCACCAAATAGAGCCTTTTTGGAGATTGGCTCAACAGAGCCTGGTGCACTGACCAAACATAGCTTTTTTTTTACAGATAAACCCAACAAAAGTTAATAGAGTTTTTTCAGATTAAGCCACAGATCAGATTAAGCCCTGTCCCCACAGTTCATTGTTTGGTGATTTTTTTAAGGCTGGGGTCACACACACAGATATCTGGGCAGATATTGTTCACAGATCTCTGGTTGAAGTGAAATCATGAACAAATTGGTCTATTTGTATATGGCCACAAAATGGATCAATTTGTCCATGATTTCACTTCAACCAGAGATCTGTGAACAATATCTGCCCAGATATCTGTGTGTGTGACCCCAGCCTAACACAGATTTTGAGAATCTGCATCAAAATCTGCATATATATCCTGTAGCCAGCAAAGCCTATGAGACTTTAGAAGTCCTGTACCAATGTTACATTTTTTCCTCTCAGATTTGGTGCAGATTTCTTTTTTCTGTGCCATATCTGCAAGGAACAAAAAGCAACATTTGTACAGCACTTCTGAAGTCTCATAGATTTTGCTGGCTCAAAATCTGCGACATCTCCCAGTCCCATGGTGCTGCAGGGTCCTAAAGCCCGCGCTCACTGCGAGCTCGGCGGGGATCAGAAGACACCACCAGGGGTCACCGAGGGAGAGTGGCGAGGGAAGTATAAACTGCAGGAAGAAAGCACAGGCCGTTCACACACAAAACGCTGAATTCTGTGAGGATCCCTTCTTAGTGCAGTTTTGTACCAAAAACAGATCCTCACAAATATGCTGTGTGTGAACACAGCCTAATAGAAATTTTTCATAGATTAAAGAGGACCTGTCACCAACCATACATGGTGATCTAATTACAGCACTGAATGCAGCATGTTCCCCCAGCCCAGCGGTGGAACTAGAGCCTGGCGGGCCCTGGTGCTGGTTGTAGTTGAGGACAGGGGGTTGGGGGGTGCTGGCAGTCATAGCTGACGACTGGGGGGTGCTGCCAGATGTCGGTGAGAAGCAGTGGGGGGGGGCGAAGCGGCCCCTACCTGCGCCGAGCCACGCATTATGGGTCTGGGAGCCAGGGCGGCAGAGTAGAGGAGGGGCGGGAACAGCCAAGGAAAGCAGGAAGCTTCCCTCAGTTAACCTCCTCTCCTCTGACACAAGGTCACGGGGGGTGGCTGCAGGGCCCTCTACAGGTGCTTGAGGGGCCTCCTAGCCGGTCGGGAACTGGTGCAGCTGAATCAGCTGCACCACGGTAGGTCCGCCCCTGCCCCAGCCCTTGACCCCCTCTGTACCCCGAGATAATACACTTTGTAAACTTACATAGTGAAGCCAAATAGGAGGTGGCTTGTGCCTGGAGCCAAAGGGCAGTTTCACGCCCCCTGTATGTTTAATCCGCCCACTGCCGCCTCCCTGAAGCCCATCATTGTCTCCTTCGCCTGCTGAATAACACAAAGTGAGGGGTGCGGTTCTGGCCGCATTGCCCTGCCTCCTGCGGTGACATCACCGCTTATATCCACCCTGCTCCATGGTTAACATGGAGCAGGACGGGGAAAGGCGGTGATGTCACAGAAGGAGGTGGGGCAGCCACCTCCTGTCATGACATCACCACCTTTCCCCGTCCTGCTCCATGTTAACCATGACATACTGCATTCAGTGCTGTAATTAGATCACCATGTATGGTTGGTGACAGGTCCTCTTTAACTATGGTGAGAGCTGGAGAAGGGTCTGCTGTTCAAGTCTTGCTGTCCCCACGAGTTGTGCATCAATCCTCTGTAGGTAGAGGTTCCTCTACTGCTTCTGCCTCCTCAACCTTGTCTCGGTCCTCCACCTCTGCCCAAAGCCTGTCTGGTAATGCCACCCACGTTGTAACTGCACAGATGGAATCCTGCACACCTCCTTACTATGCTGGCAGCAGGGCTCAATGCTATCAGTTGATCTTTACCTTGGAATGCCTAGGAAATGTGAGTCACACAGCTGAGGAGTTGTGGTCAGCTCTGGAGACCGAGTTTCAGCAATGGTTGTCACACACGTGTCTTGTATGGCTCACGTGTGGAACCTGGTATTGAGTCTAGATGGGCTTCTGCAGAGGGCACGGTCGCTGTGTGCTCACTTCCGGCGTTCGCATCCCCCAGCTCAACGACTTGTTTTGCTCCAGAAGTCTTTCGGTTTGCCGGCTGAAATGCGTTGTGCTGACACGCTGGAATTTTACTCTGCACATGTTGCAGCGACTGTGGCAGCACCGCCGAGCCCTGGTGCAATACATTATGACGTATAGCCTGGGCCAATGAGATCCAGAGGTGGGGCAGATCACGCTGCTGGAGTGGTCTCAGATAAAGGACCTATACACCCTTCTGCACAGTTTTGAGATGGCGACGAAGATGTTTAGTGCTGACAATGCCATTATCAGCATGACTATTCCGGTCATTTACATGCTGGAGCACACTCTAAACAATATTCGGAGTCAGGTGGTGGGACAAGAGGAGGTGGAGGAAGTACAGGAGGAGTCCTATGCGGAAGGGATAACAAGATCTCCGAGGTCCAGATGGTCGGCAGTACCAAGGCGGCAGGCATAGGAGGGTGAGGGAGAGGGATTAGCGAGGGCGCATGGTAGGAACCAAACTGTTGAGGAAGGTGCAGGAGCCCAGGAAGAAATGGAGGACGAACTGGCGATGGGCATGGAAGAGTCAGCAGATGAGGGAGACCTTGATGACATTTATGTTGTGCGAGGTTGGGGGGGAGAGGGCAGAGGAAGGAAGCATGATTCTCACTTCCCCATCACCAACACAACAAGGACTTGGTCCTCCTACATGCGCTAGACACATGAGCGCCTTCTTGCTGCACTACCTGCAACACGACCCTCGAATTGTCCGAATTAGAAGTAATGCCGACTACTGGGTTTCCACACTCTTAGATCACATTTGCCGAAATAATTCCTGCCATACAAAGTGACGCACGCATGCAGGAGTATCAGCAGAAGCTGATACATAATCTCAGATGGGCTTTTCCACAAAACACCAGTGGTACACAGAGTGAATCTCACAGTTCTAACTTGTCAACCGTGGGACTGTCGAGTCATCATCACTCACACTGCACCAGTAACACTGTATCTGGTGGTGGTAGCAGCAATTTTGTGGCCTCGTTCACCGATTTTTTTAGACCATCATTTGCAAGGCCTGAAGACACGAGAAGTCTGACACATAATCAACGCCTGGAGCGGATGGTACACAAGTATCTGCAACTTAACAACGATGCCATGACTGGGGAACTGGAGCCTTGCTAATTTTGGGCTTCCAATCTGGGAAAATGGCCTGAGCTTGCCACTCATGCCTTGGAGATCTTGTCGTGCCCCACAGCCAGCGTTCTCTCGAATAGTATCTTCAGCGTTGCAGGTGGTGTGCTGACAGAAAAGCGCATGTGTCTGTCCACCCAGAATGTGGACAGACTAACGTTTATCAATATGAACAAGGCATGGATCCGCAAGTACTTTTCTACCCCTGTAACATCGTGGGAAAACTAAAGGCTTGTGGATTTCTGCATTCAAGTCACCATTTTAAGTTTGCAACTGTGGGGCAATTGATGCCACTTAAGTGGTGTCTGTGCCCAAATTTTTGGAAAAAATAAACACTCTTGTTTTAGTCCCTTAAATGTGACACAATGCTCAGTGTGTGCACGAGGCCTTACAGATACTGGGGTAAAAACCTCAGCAAATACTCATCGTATGCACGAGGCCTTACAAATACTGAGGAAAAAACCTCACCAAATACTCATCCTATGCACGAGGACTTACAAATACTGAGGAAAAACTCACCAAATACTCATCGTGTGCATGAGGCCTTACAAATACTGAGGAAAAACCTCACCAAATAGCCATCGTGTGCACAAGGCCTTACAGATACTGAAGTAAATCTCACCAAATACTCAGCATGTGCATGAGGCCTTAAAGATACTGAGGTTAAAACCTCACAAAATAGTCATCGTGTGCACGAGGCCTTACAGATACTGAAGTAAAACTCAACAAATACTCAGATAATCCTTGGGAAAAGGGGGGGAGGGGATGTCTGCTCCACAGGACTCACATGCAGCCATTGGTGCCAGGTAAGGAAGTTTGGAATCCTTTCAATGCAAATGAATGATGAAAAACCGGCTCCTGGACGAATGCTTCATTTTCTTATGATTTTATTTGTTATTCCATAGAAATAAAATAGACAACAAGGGAACACAGTCTTCCCCGCTGAACGCGTTTCGGACTAGCGTCCTTTGTCTACAGCATGAACTGAACAGTTTTCCCAAAGTATATATACATGTTAAAAACACTTCCTATGGAATACACATTGAATTTACGGTAGATCCTGTTCGTGAGACCAGGTTGTGGGGCCCACTGGGACGGGGTACTCGGTGCCGGACCGGGGTGCTGCTTGGGGATGTCACGGCGCTCCTGGTCTGGACCGTGTCCTGGGCCCGCACAATAAAATGGGGGTTATTTACAGGGGATTTGTTAGTCGCGATGCCACCCACTATATGCAGCCAGTGATGGGGCCGCGCGCTGCTGCAGAACCTCCGTTGATGATGGGATAACAGCTTGGATGGAATAGTTCCAGTGGGTAGAACTGGGTTCCCCGGGGCAGTGGTGATAGTAGAAGTCTGTGAGGATGGTTATTGATGCTGCAGGAGAGTAGGGGTAGTAGTAGAGATGATGAGAGTAGAGGCAATGGCAGTTTATGAGGGACCCCCTCAGAAGAAGCCTAAGCGAAACGCGTTAGGGGTGGTGGCCACGGACAGGTAAACCTTCTTGACCCATGAAATATAAATTCTGGTGCAATTACTGTTTGATTGTATGGTTTGTATTTGGAAGCTGAGCACTAATTTCTGGTGCCAGGTATATGATTCTTTTTTGCTTACTGTCATACTTGCATCCCGTTTTTCATGTGGTCTCCTGTCATGTGTGCTGCCTGAGCATTACTTTTAATTGCTGCATTTATGTACTAACTTTTAATAAAGAGCACTTTGATTATGATTTTGGCCTAACTCCAGGGTTGTTTATATAGGAATTGGTTGTGATTGGAGGGCCTTTTATATTTCAAAAAGGGTTTTTCTGAAACCAGTCCTTGGTAGTATGGTCCATAAAAAATAAAATAAAAAGGAAAAAGTTTGAAGAATATGCAAGAAGTTCATACAGGATAATCTCTGTAGGTACTGGGCTTTTTTAACGTTGCATTAACTATGTACATTTGTCCATGGGCGTATCTGCTTAGGAGGCCTGGATTCTCTACACCACCCCCAGGCACTTTCTTTCCCTAACTTAATGTACATGGGGGTTAATCCAGTTCCTCCACCCTCTTGGACACTATCTACCGAGTTTAATTTATATTAACACAAACATATTTACATTTTACAGTTAATTTGACCTTTTAATCCCTGTACCTAGCTGGTAACCGCCCTCTGGTACTACGCTCTGATCTGCGTAAAACGGGTATACTACTTGCATGTAGCCTATTGGTGCTGGTGGGCATGTACCTACTTGTAGTGTTTGGTACTATAGAAGATGAAGATCTGACTGTAGGATTGGCAAGCTCACTGGGACCAGGAATTGATTCTTCCTCTACGGGTTCTACTTCCAGTTCTTCAGGTCTTGGGACTTCTTCTGGTAACACAGGTTCTGGTGTTGGTTCCACCATAGAAGGGAATGCAATCATTGGGACTACAACGGCTCCGTGATAATTTGGCCATGTTTTGGGGAAATCTCCTAGCACCGTATGAAATACTTCATCTTCTTTCTCCTTGACAGGTTGGACCTGTACGGGTACTATTACTTCTGGTGTCTTCAGGGTTTCAGGACACGGTTTGAGATGGTCCCTGGACACAAGTACTGAAGTTCTTCCTTCATCTTTGCTTATTAGACACATTTTAGCATTGTCTAGATTGGATGGTAAGACTGTGTATGGGATGGTTTCCCACTGACTATCCAATTTGTTAGTGCGTCTCTTTCTTTTTAGAACTTGCTCACCGGGTTGTAATGGAGTTGCTTGAGCACTTTGGTTATAGGTCTCTTGTCTTGCTCTAGCTTGCTGAAGATTTTTCTCTACGCACTCTTGTACTAAGCGATATTGTTGCTGACGTAGGGTATCCCAATTGGTTTCTTCAACTTCTGTGTCCAGCTTTAGGATTCCCATATCTAAGTCAATTGGTAGCTTACCGGGTCTTGCACGCATAAGATAGCCTGGGGTGCAGTTTGTAGAACTCACTGGAACATGGTTGTATAAGTCTACCAAATCGGGTAATTTATATGGCCATTGATTTCTCTCAGATTCTGGTAACGTTTTCAACAGATCAATTACAATATGGTTCATATTTTCGCATAAGCCATTTGTTTGGGGATGGTACTCTGTTGTGCGGATCTTCTTACAACCATACATATTGCAGAATTCTTGGAAAATCTCTGATTCAAAGGCTGGACCTTGATCTGCAAGGACTTGTTCCGGGTAACCATGCGGTCTACAGAAATGGGTCTGAAATGCTCTTGCTGCCGTCTTTGCTGTCAGGTCCTTGACGGGTACCACCACTAAGAAGCGTGAGTAATGGTCCACGATGATTAAGGCATAGACATAGTCTGACCGGCTTGGTGACAACTTGACGTAGTCTATTGCAACTAACTCTAGTGGTTGCTTGGTTACTATGGACTGGAGTGGAGCTCTCTGTTGATCTTTTCTTCTGAGGTTACATGGGCCACATTTTCTACACCAATCTTCAATTGATTGTCTCATGCCAACCCAATAGAATCTCTCTCTCAGGAGCACTTCCAACTTCTTCCATCCGAAATGACCTGCACCGTCGTGGTAGGCTTCTAAGACCATTTTGACGTCTCGCTTGGGTACGATTATCTGCCAGACCAATTCATGTGTTTTTGGATTGGTATGCCTTCTGCAGAGCTTCCCTTGATACAGGAACAACTTGCCTCTCTCTTTCCAGAGCTGTTGGGTCTCTGTCGGGGCGTTCTGGTTAGGGTACACACCTTGTTGTGTAAGCAGTTCTTTCACTAGCTTCACAGCTGGATCACTATCTTGGGTATCAGCCCATCCATGGTGTGCTAACGGGTTAAGACTTGCCTGTTGTTCTCTTTGGTAGATGCCGGGTTGATACTTGTCTACCTTTGAACGATGAAAGGTCGGTAGTTCAATCTCTTCCAACTCTTCCGGTTCCTCTTCCACGTCCCTCAGGTGTGGCATCCAAGATAAGGCATCTGCGTTCCCATTCTTGCGGCCTGCCCTATATTTGATGACAAAATTGTAGTTAGACAGCTGGGCTATCCATCGCAGCTCCAATGCACCTAATTTTGCTGTACCCAGGTGGGTCAACGGGTTGTTATCCGTGTAGATGGTGAATTCTGCACCCACCAAGTAATGCTTAAAACGTTCAGTTACAGCCCAAACTACTGCCAGTAGTTCTAACTTGAAGGAGCTGTAGTTCTCGGGATTTCTTTCTGTAGGCTGGAGCTTCCTACTTGCAAAGACAATAACTCACTCTTTGCCTCCTTGCATCTGCGACAACACTGCTCCCAGTTCCACGTTGCTGGCATCCGTGTATAGAATGAATGGTTGATGGTAATCAGGGTATGCTAGAATCTCTTCTCCCGTCAATGCACACTTCAGTTTGTTGAAGGAGTCTTCCTTCTCTTCACTCCACTGGAAAGGAGGGTTACGGGTTGCAGACTTTCTTGATTGTCCTACCAGGATGTCTTGTAGAGGAGCTGCTAGCTTCGTGAATCCACTGATAAATCTTCTATAATAGCCTACCAGGCCCAGGAATTGCCTCACTTCTTTCACATTTGTAGGTCTTGGCCAATCCCTTATCACTGTGACTTTATCAGGATCCGATGCTACTCCCTCTGAACTCACGACGTGTCCCAGGTACTGTACCTTTGGCTTGAGAAGGTGGCATTTGGATGGCTTGATTTTCATGTCATATTTGGATAAGGCTTCAAACACTTCTGCTAGGTCTTGTAGATGTTGCTCATACGTCTTGGAATAGACTATGACGTCATCTAGGTACAGGAGGACAGTTTCAAAGTTCTTGTGTCCTAGGCAGCTCTCCATGAGGCGTTGGAAGGTCCCACGTGCGTTGCAGAGTCCGAACGGCATACAATTGAACTCACGGAGGCCCATTGGCGTAGTAAACGCTGTCTTCTCCTTGTCGGCCTCGGACACAGGAACCTGCCAGTACCCACTAGTCAGATCAAGGGTAGAAAAGTAGTTAGCAGATTTTAATGCAGCTAATGACTCCTCAATCCTAGGTAATGGGTATGCGTCCTTATGTGTGATTCGATTAATCTGCCGGTAATCTACGCACATTCTCATGGTCCCGTCCTTCTTTTTAACTAACACTAGAGGTGCTGCCCAGGGGTCTCTTATTATCCCTGCAGATTTCATTTCTCTGAGCATGTCTTTGGTGGTTTGGTAGTGAGCTGGTGGTAATGGTCTATACCTCTCTTTTATAGGCTGATGGTTACCTGTAGGTATAGTGTGCTCTACCCTTTAATCTGCCCAAAATCTAACCGGTGTTTGCTGAATATTTTCTCATATTCTTTCACTACCCGGTATACTCCATGCTTTTGATGGGAAGGTGTAGAACTGGTACCTACATGTAACTTTTGGCACCAATCCTCCAGCTTTTCTCTTGAGCCATTGTCATCCGCCTGACTTGACGGGTCCAAGGGCTCGACGGCTGTGATGTTATTGTTATCAACCGTGTACAATTTAGCCATGGTAGCATACTTTGGTAATGTGATCTCATCCTCTCCGCAGTTCAATAGGCGTAATGGCACTCTTCCCCTGTGTACCTCAACCACTCCTCTGGCTGTTAGTATAGTAGGTCTACTGTCTGAGTACACGGGTTTTACCAGGGCTTGATAGTCTCGCCCTTTGATGCTTATTGCGGCTCTACACCAGACCAACATTTCAGTTTTGGGAGGTATTACAATGGGTATTGGATCACTTACTCGTGCACTGCCGATTTCACCTCCGGATATTTCTACCTGCTGCTTTAACATCAGAGCTTTTATTTCTTTGTGCAAAAGCCTCTGCTGTCCGGTTCCGGCAGTCTCGGCGATCTGCTTCAAAACAGTAATTACCTTCGAAAAACATTTTTCAATTACATTCATTCCTAGTAATATTAGTGGATCACGATCTCGCCGGTCAACATCTATGATTATAATACCCTGGTTCTGCAATTCTACCTTTCCAATCTGAATGGTCATTTCTCTGAACCCAATCTGTGGTATTAATTGTCCATTACTAGCCCATACTTCCATGTTAAAGTCTGATGGACCACTATCAATGTCTGAATCAGCCCAGTACCTTTTATATAGAACATGTGGGATTGATGTTATCTGGGATCCGGTATCCAGCAAGGCATTAAAGGGAATGCCATTCAACATGATAGGGATCACCTGCTGTCCTCCCACGAATCTGTCAAACCAGGCTGAAGGACCTATAGAGTTCATACCTGAGGAGCGGCCCGCCTGCCCAGGCAATCTCCGTTTAAAGCACACTCTCGGGCAAAGTGACCTGGTTTCTGGCAACGGCGGCAAATGGGCTGTCCATCCGGCTGATAGCGATCGCTGGGTCGTCCTTTCGTCGCTTGATATCTCCTGGGCCTCATCCACGGGTCATCCTCTCTGCTGGTCACCGACTTGATCTTGGGTGCAGGCTTTGACTCTCGCAGCTCCTTGATGACCTTGGCCATTGAGATAACGGTGTCTGTCAGGGCATCTAGCTTTTGATTGAGGGCTGCATTAGAGATATTTTCCCCAGCCTCAGCAGCAGTTGCTGACATAGCAGATGTTGCTGATGCTATCTGTTGCTGAGGTGCTGCTGCAGGGCCCTGTATAGATTGCAGATTCCGGGGCTCCTCTACCTGCTGCAGACAAATAGCTCTGTCTTTTAACTCAGCAAATGTCATTTTAGGATTCTGGATGAGCATCATACTCAGCTGTCCTCTGTGGGACGGGGATAAGAGACCCTCTATGAACTGGTCAATTAACATTTTGTCAGCTCCCGGGGCTAAGGCAGGTTCTGTTAGCTTAAGTGCTTTGAGTGCTTCCTGCAGATTTAAGGCAAAGTCTCTGGCACTTTCTTCAGGCTTTTGTTGACATGCAAAGAACCTCATTTTAGCCCGAGTATCTGCAGTAGATTCAAATGCTGCTTTTAATCCAGCTATTAGATGCTCTACAGGGTCCTTATCTGTATCCAGCCAGGATGCGACCTCCCGCTGTGCATTGCCTGTTAATTGTCCAATAATCATCCCTACACGTTGTGCTTCAGTGAGGGGGTACATCACATAGTATGCTTTTATCTTGCTAATAAAATCATTAAGAGTGTTAGGCTCACCGGAGTATTGAGGCAGCCACATTGCCCCTGGAGTATACGGCATCAGGAGCGGCATAATAGGCGCTGCTCCTTGCGCCGCTGCACTGCTTTGTGCAGCTCCTTGATCCGGTGCTGGATTCTCACCGGCTGGTCCGCCGCTGCTTGGCACCGCTGGCTGCGACATCCTGTGCCCCCTTAGTTAAGGTCCGCCCTCCTGTCTTCCGCTTCCGTCTGGATGTCTAACAAATGTTCCGCTGCGCACCAGGCTTTCTCTTCCCTTCCTGATGACGTCAGAGCGGTGAGCGGTTTTTCTTCCCACGCGTCGCGCGCTCTGTAATGGCAGATTTTGAAATTTACAGTCTCTGTGGCGCAGTTAAAATTCAGCTTGCCGCGCGCCCAGCAATGGCGGCAGATTCAAAACGGTCACTAATCACGGCACACAATGCCCGGTACCGGGCACGGTAGATCCTGTTCGTGAGACCAGGTTGTGGAGCCCACTGGGACGGGGTACTCGGTGCCAGACCAGGGTGCTGCTGGGGGATGTCACGGCGGTCCTGGTCCGGACTGTGTCCCGGCCCGCACAATAAAATGGGGGTTATTTACAGGGGATTTGTCAGTCATGACGCCACCCACTATACGCGGCCAGTGATGGGGCCGCCGCTGCTGCAGTACCTCCGGGGATGATGGGATAGCAGCTTGGATGGAATAGTTCCAGTGGGTAGAACTGGGTTCCCCAGGGCTGTGGTGATAGTAGAAGTCTGTGAGGATGGTTATTGATGCTGCAGGAGAGTAGGGGTAGCAGTAGAGATGATGAGAGTAGAGGCAATGGCAGTTTATGAGGGCAAGTGGGGCTTCAGCAAAAGGATCACACACACTCACGGTTTCTGTTGTTTTCCAAGTCTTTACTTGCAGATGGTATAACACAGTATTGTCCACGGAGTCTGTACTGGGTTGCTCCCACCTTGCCCGGGTCCTTGGCTTCCTACTTATGCGCTGTGTGTAGCCCTGCTGCTGCTTGTAGCTGAACTGCTGGCCCTGTCTCTGCTCACGGGTACCAATCTGCTGGGCAACTTGAGTCCTCTGTGTCACTGACCCCTCCGTGTTGCTTTGCTATGGTACAGTGAAGATGGTGAACCTTCACTATCCCGGTGTTTACTGTCCTGTCTGTCTCAGGCACAGCCTCAGATCCGGTATCCGTCCTAAGCGCCTCTCCGGGGTTAAGTTTAGGGTAACTCTTTATCCCGGGTATGTTCCTCTGTTCCTCTGTCTCCTCTCCTCAGACCTCTCAGGACCTCCACTTCTACTTGACTCTGCTCCTGCTCACAACTAAACTACAACTCTGAGCTAAACGTAAACTAAACTGAACTAACTGTCACTCTCACTCTGAGGTAAACAACTTTAGCTCCTCCCACTAGTGCAGGTGCCACCTAAGCTCCTCCCACTTTCTAGTGTAGTGTTGTGTGGGGAGTAAATCTGTGTTGATGTTTCTGTGGCATATTAACCCTTGGGGTGCCACACTTTAATTAACCATTTGTGATCCGGGTTGAAGCTACTCGGGTATTTAAGAGTGACAGCAGTCAAACTAATCCTGTTGCTGCTCTGAAATATGTATTATATTGCTCGTCAACGTTTATCCAACACATAGTAATACATTACATCAATGCAACTGATTCAATATTAAATGTTGATGATTCGTCATAGCAAAACATTCTCATTATCTTACTGGATGGAATGCATTTTACTCATGAGGTGACTCAATCATCTGTTGTTTCCATACGGACAAATCAATAAAAATATGCAAGATCTGATTTATAATTTAGCCCATCAGGTATTCTTGCATTCAGTTTCAAGATCCACAAAATTTCCCTGCATCGGACAGATCTCTCACAATCTCCTCCTCGTTTATTTTTATAGATCCTATCTATCCCCTTCATACAGAGGCCCTGTTTATGTTTGGAGGAGGAATACCCCAAGGAAACCAAAATCTATCCTGCGGAATTTGAACACTCCAGCAAGAGGATCCACCACTACCTTCTTTGACCAATTCTCCATCTGGCTCCTATACTTTCTATCTGCTGACATCCCCACCATCATAATGGGTGACTTCAACATCCCCATTGACACGCACCAGTCAACAGCCTCCAAACTCCTGTCACTTGCCTCATCCTTTGGCCTCTCTCAATGGTCCTCCACAGCCACCCACACAGATGGACACACACTAGACCTCATCTTCACCCGCCTCTGCTCCCTAACTAAACCCATAACCTCCCCTCTCTTCCTCTCTGACCACCATCTACTTACCTTCTCATCCTCATCCTCCTCACCTGCCACCCATGTCCCCCAACTTCCACACCCTCGCAGAAACCTCACACATCTTGACACTCACACACTCTCAAACACAATTTTACCACTATCATCGATATCTTCACTCCATGACACAGATAATGCCACCGCTTTCTATAACTCAACACTCACATCAGCTATTGATGCAGTTGCCCCTCTCACTCATGGCAAAACACGATGAATCAACAGACAACCCTGGCACACAGACTCCACTAAAAATCTGCGGCGAGCTGCTAGGGTTGCAGAGTGGCGCTGGATAAAAACACACTCACAAGAAGACTACACAGCATTCAAACAAGCAATTATCACATTCAAGTCAGCACTCGCAACCACTAAACAGAATTACTTCATCACCCTCATATCCTCTTTGTCCCACAACCCCAGGCAGTTATTCAACACACTTAACTCCATCCTTCGCCCCCCACTGCCCCCTCCTACTCAGACAAGTCTTTGCTAGCCAACCACCGCAACCCCCATGTATACCAGATCAACCCTCTCCCCCACTAACCCTCCTCCCAACCATCACTGAAGGAGAATTTGCACACCTCCTCTCCAGATCGCACCTCACCACTTGTGCACTGGACCCTATCCCATCCCATCTCCTTCCCAACCTCACCACAACACTTATCCCAGCCCTAACCCACCTCTTCAACCTATCACTAACTTCTGGTACCTTTCCTTCTGCTTACAAACATGCAACAATTACACCTATCTTAAAGAAGCCATCCCTTGACCCCACTTCTACATCCAGCTACCGGCCCATATCTCTGCTCCCGTTCGCTTCAAAACTTCTCGAAAAGCATGTCCACACTGTACTCTCATCCCACTTCTCATCCAACTCTCTCTTTGACGTCCTTCAATCCGGCTTCCGCCCACACCACTCTACTGAAACTGCCCTGACCAAAATTACTAATGACTTGCTCACAGCCAAAGCTAACAAACAGTTCTCCATCCTCCTCCTTTTAGACCTGTCCTCTGCATTTGACACAGTTGACCACTGCCTCTTATTACAGATCCTTTCTTCCATTGGAATCACTGACCTTGCCCTCTCCTGGATCTCCTCCTATCTTTCCAACCGCACATTTAGTGTCTCCCACTCCCACACAACCTCCTCGCCCCATCCCTTCTCTGTTGGGGTCCCTCAAGGCTCTGTTCTGGGGCCCCTCCTTTTCTCCATCTATACTCTTGGTCTCGGACAACTCATAAAGTCCCATGGCTTCCAGTATCACCTGTATGCTGATGACACTGAGATCTACCTCTCTGGCCCAGACGTCACCTCTCTGCTGTCCAGAATCTCAAAGTGTCTATCAGCCATATCCTCCTTCTTCTCCTCCCGCTTCCTAAAACTCAATGTAGACAAAACTGAACTCATCATCTTTCCTCCATCTCACACACCTTCCTTGCCAGACTTATCTATCACAATAAATGACATCACACTTTGCCCTGTACCTGAAGTCCGCTGCCTTGGAGTAACACTTGACTCTGCATTGTCCTTCAAACCGCACATCCAAGCCCTTGCCACCTCCTGCCGTCTCCAACTCAAAAACATTGCCAGAATCCGTCCTTTCCTCAACTCCCACTCTGCTAAACTACTCATGCATGCCCTCATCATCTCCCGCCTTGACAACTGCAACCTCCTACTCTGTGGCCTTCCTGCTAACACTCTTGCACCACTTCAATCTGTCCTTAACTCTGCTGCCCGACTAATCCACCTCTCTCCTCACTATTCCTCCACGTTTCCCCTCTGCAAATCCCTCCACTGGCTCCCAATTCACCAGCATATCCAATTCCAACTACTAACATCGGCTTACAAAGCCATCCACAATCTGTCCCCCCAATATATCTCTGAACTAATCTCCCGATATCATCCAACTCGTAATCTTCGGTCCTCCCAAGACCTCCTTCTTTCCTCCACACTAGTACGTTCCTCATCTAACCACCTGCAAGACTTCGCCCGAGCATCCCCCATCCTCTGGAACTCTGCACCCCAATACGTCCGACTGTCCCCTACACTCAGAACCTTCAAGGGGAACCTGAAAACCCATCTCTTCAGAACAGCCTACAACCTGTAATGAGCACAGTGCCACCTCAACACCACTGGACTCGGTGCTCCACCACCACCGGATCTGGCAATCCAGCACCACCCGAGCAGACTCAACCTACTGTCTCCCTCCCCATTGCCCTGTAGAATGTAAGCCCACAAGGGTAGGGTCCTCTCTCCCCCCTGTATCAGTCTGTCACTTTGTTCATTATATTTGTAACTTGTCTGTATGCAACCCCTTCTCATGTACAGCACCATGGAATGAATGGTGCTCTATAAATAAATAATAATAATAATAATAATAATAATAAGAAACGTATGGAATGAAAGGAAATAAAGGGATTCAATATTTTCAAGAAGCAATATCAATAGTATGGTGTTTCAGAACTGTGAACAGATCTATAAAACCATGAATTTTAAGCATGTAATAGATACGTGCTATTTTTGAATTGCTAGTGGATAATTGTGGAAGTGGTGGTACTGACCCCTACAATAATAAAGGTCTGCGCTGGAAACAAAAAAAAATAAACCAAAAAAAAACATATTTAAAAAAAATGAAAAAAAAAATGAAAATCTCTCTTAGGCGGCCGTCACACGCTACAATATCGTGAGTGATATTGTTAGCGATCACGTGCACGCGCGATCGCTAACGATATCGCTCACATCGCTGGTGAGCTGTCACACAGACAGACTCACCAGCGATGTGGACCAGCGAGATCGCTGGTAACTATGGTACACATCGGGTTACTAGGCGCCGCGTGGCGCTTAGCAACCCGACGTTTACCATAGATACCATCTCCCAGCATAGGCTCTGCTGCTGGGAGATCGTTCATCGTGGTGTCATACACCACGATGAAGCAGATTGAACAAGCGTTTATCGCTTGATATGAGCTCCGGCTCTCATATCTGCGATGTCACGATCAAGCGATTTTACGGCCGCCTTTAAGATATGTTTAAAGGAGATTTTAAGGTTGCTGGATTTCACAGCTTTTGCCACATCTTGGCACTGTTACGAAAATTCACAGCCTGCCGATGTCCTAAGGCTACCTTCACATTTGCGTTCCCCTCCGCAGCGTTCTGCGGAGGGGAGCCGCAACATGAGTGCAGCACAGCAAGCCCCTATCTTTATAATGGGAGCACACGGTGCTGCGTATTACCGTGCGCACAAATCACCCAGTCTCGTCCGCACCACAAACGCGACATGTTGCATTTCTGGTGCGGACGAGACTGCGCACAGATCACATATGGGAGTAAATGGGTGCACACAGTCATACGCAGCACCGTGCGCTCCCATTATAAAGATAGAGGCTTGCTGTGCTGCGCTCACATTGCGGCTCCCCTCCGCAGAACGCTGTGGAGGGGAACGCAAATGTGAAGGCACCCTAACACCTGCAAACTCAAGGAAGCTTAAAAACTTCTTTAAGGGTATGTGCCCACAGGAAGGTTTAGTGGCGTTCAAACCGTCAGTAAACCACTGGAAATTATCAGTTCTGAGCTCTGAAGTCTCCAGCTGTTTTCTGGCGGTTTTCCGGTGTTTTTTTTCAGCGTGTGCACAGCGTTTTTCAGTCGGTTTTTCCAGCAGTTTTTCCGGCGGTTTTCTATGGAGGATTTTGTTCATGGAACCGATCAAAAACCGCTGAGAAGAATTGACATGCTGTATGCTCCTAAACCGCTAGGAAACCGGTCAACCGCGGGCAGATCCGCTCACATAAACCGACTATGTGTGCACAGCGGTTTCTAAATTACATAGGGTTACTTGTAAGTCCTAACGCTGCTTAGGATTTACATAAATTTAAATAAAACCTATGCTAAACAGCCGGCGGTTTTCGCTGCTAAACCGACGTTAAACCTTCCTGTGGGCACATACCCTTAAAGCTCCATTAAATTCTACAGGTTGAAAGAAACTGGTTGACCCGATGGCTGTGAACAACACCTAACCTTAGGTTGGGGAGTTCTTAGCTATCAGGTCTTATGGCAAGCGTTTTGGCCCCAAATCATCAAGGAACGTTTTCGGGCTATTTTAAAATGTAGAACTTTTTCCCCCTACAACCTCAATCACCAGTTTTCTTTTAGTAAATTCCTTGGGTTTTCTGATCATGAACCCGAATTGTCAATGTTCGTGTCAAATTTATGATTGGCTAATATGTTCGGGGAAAATTCTCTTATTTCCTATCATAACTGACAACATCATAGGTACTAGATGACAAAAATTATCAACCTTAGAAAGTGTGTAGATATTGTTCATTAATTTACTTGTATATAATCATTGTATTATTTAGACTACAAAAAAGAAGGTGTACTAGTCCAAAAGATATACATTTTGTATTGTACCTTCTCTTGACCCATAATTTGATGAACTGTTAATACAGTTTGCATTGCAAGTTTCACTTTTCTTTTTCACTTTTTTTTTTGTTAATGATTACTTAGACTTTGACCTATGAACAGGGCTGATGTTTTATCTCTCCAGTAGTTTTACTAGGGTCAATAGGCTGTGTGTTTATTTCTGCTCATTTTTCCTCCCTAAAGTTTTGCTCACACAGCATTGTTTTTCTAAACTGTTTAAGTCAATAATTCCTAAGAAAAACAAGCTTCTAGAATAAAGATGCGTATATATAGAATATTTGAAAATAAAATGGCAAAGGTTAGTTGAAGTATTATTCAAGTAACTGAACAATGAGACATCTGATTTATACATGCCATAACATGATCAAACAATAAAGAAGTAAAGAAGGTGAAACTATGCAGCATATTAAGCAGCAATTTTTACAACATGGGTATGTTCAATTTTGATGTGCCTCAAATCTTTTTGTACAGATCTACATTGAAATTATATTTGGTATAATTTCATACAGCATAGAAAGCAGAACAGCTGTCTAATACAAATAAAATAGTTGAGACAGTACCAGGCCAGGGAAAGTAGATGGGATCCAAGCACTCAACCTTAGGATAGTTCAAACTCCCAAGTAGAGAGGAATGAACTTTTCCCAAACATGTTCACCAATTTCAATTTTGGCAAAAACATTTTATTTAGAATCAGAAACAATAGCAATTTCACAAAAAAATCGGCAAACACGGCTTTGTTTGTTAGCTGATTGGATAAAAAAGCATTATTGCATTTAACTGATGCTTTTCTCCTACCTTTCCACAATGTAGGATACATGAGGGAAGTAAGTGGGGAGAGGTCAGAGTGGCGTCGGACTCCATTTTTTTTCCTGGCATTTTCTGTGTGGATGTTTCTGGCTTGCTGCCGTAGGATGCATAAAAATTTGTGAGTTCAAGATACAAGGGCTTGTGTCATTGGTTGGCTTGTTTCATTGGCTGCCAAAGTGACATGTTTGTTAGTATATATGAAGAGACTATATGCCCTCATCACCATTTTCAGAGTGTTACTGGTTAGGATGGACTGTGCTGCTGCCGCTTCATGCTGCTCTATCCATCTATCCATCTTGCACAAAAAGATAGTTAGATAGATTAGAAGGGTCAGAGTGTGTATCCAGACATAGACATTTTTTTCTGAGAACAAATGTGATTCCTAAATCTGTGTGAGTTGCCAAAGCTGCAAATTTTTGCATACAGTAAATGATTACCAAATCTTAGTGTTTCCCCTAAAAAGGCTGTGTTTGGCCTCAAAGCAGTGATTCTCAAATCCTTCAGTTTCTACTAAACAAATGTCATTTTTTGCCTAAAACCATTAATTGCCGAATCCATGAGTTTCCCCTAAAAAGGCTGTGTTTGGCCTCTAACCAGTGATTCTCAAATCCTTCAGTTTCTACTAAAAAAAAGCTATTTTGTTTTGTCTCAAACCAGTTTATTGTCATATCAGTCAGTTTCCACTAAAAAGGCGGTGTTTGGCCTTTAACTGCTAAGTCTCAAATCCTTCAGTTTGTACTAAAAAAATAATTTTTTGCCTCAAACCAGTTAATTGCCAAATCAATAAGTTTCCCCTAAAAAGGTGGTGTTAGGTCTCTAACCAATCATTCTCAAATCCTTCAGTTTCTACTAAAAAGGCATTTCTTTTGCCTCAAAACAGTGATTGCAAAACCCTTCACTTTTCCCTAAAAAAGCTATTTTTTGCCTCTAATCAGTGATTGTGAAATCCTTCACTTTACCCTAAAAAGGCAGAGTTTGGCTTCAGTCAAGTGCATTCCAAATCTGTGTGCATATAACATGAGTGGAAAATCCTAAGATTGTACTGGAAAGGGGAGTAGGCTTAGTGTTTTAGGTGTACGTGAGATAGGTGCTAATGTTATTAAAAGCAGTACTGACCAAACATTGGCTTGTTGTATCCCAAGAGAAGTGACAACTTCTGCTAATGGACAGCTTACTCCATTCTCTTTGTTTGCCAGCAGAAGAGTGATATGAGTTATGGATAAGGCCCAGGAAGAGCTTTTGCTACAGTTCATGGCAAGCATTGCATCTAGAGGCCTGTCCTCCTGTTCCTCCACCTCAACATAACAAACAGTAGAATCCTCAGTGGTGGTGCCCCAATTTCCCATGTTTCACCTCATGTCACAATTTTCCAACCGCACAACTGATTACTGGGAAACATGGATGGGCAATTCTGAAAAGATGTTTACACATTCTATTCCATTGGCATCAGAGGTCTGATCCAAAGATACACACACTCCAGAGGAGGAAAGCATCTGCACCAATGCCCAAAATCTTTTGGAGTTGGATGCAGGGACAGAGGACGCATGGTCCCAGCAGAATCCAGACACTTGTCACCAGACGTTAAATTCTGGGGATGGAGGTGATGATGATGATGATGAGACAAAGATACCTGAGGAACACCTGCACTGTCTGTGCATTCAGGACAGAGACTGGAGAGTGACTCTAATGGTGAGGAGTGGGACAATAGAAAGGATGATGACGGGGTTTCAGATCCGACTTGGAATCAACTCAGTGTGATGCAGCTGAGTAGCTGAGCAGAGGAGGAGGTTGGGTGCAAGTTCCTACACATGTTCCCGCACATGTTCCTGCACATGTTCCTGCACATGTTCTGCACAGATTCTGCACAGCAGCAGTCATGGGTCTGCAGGAGTCCGAGGCAGCAAAGGTGGCTTAGCCTGAGTTTAATCATAATCACAGATGCGGATTCTTTACTGTAAGAGCAGTGAGACTATGGAACTCTCTACCACATGATGTTGTAATGAGTGAATCACTACTAATGTTTAAGAAGGGCCTAGATGCCTTTCTTGAAAAGTATAATATTACCGGTTATGTATAAGATTCTCGATAGGGCGTTGATCCAGGGAACTAGTCTGATTGCCGTATGTGGATTCAGGAAGGAATTTCTTTCCCCAATGTGGAGCTCAGTGATGCCACATGTTTTTTTTTGCCTTACTCTGGATCAACATGTTAGGCTATGGGTTGAACTAGATGGACTTAAAGTCTTCCTTCAACCATAAAAACTGTTACTGAGTCGGTTGACAGGGTAGGGGGTACTCGGATACCGGGACAGGTGGTTACTTCAGTGGGGGATCACGGCTTTTCAGTTCCCGGTTCCGTGCCCTGACCCCTCAATGGCGGGGTGATGATGATGGGGGGATTTCTAATATGACGCCGCCTGTGGTACCTGGTAATAAGGATACCAGCGCTGCGGCCAGCCGCTGAGGTGATGTAAATTCAGCTTTGGTAGTACAAATCCCCACAGGTGGAGCTTTACCTCAGGGCTGCGGGGTGGATGAGGGGAGTTGTAGTCCTTACCTTGATGATACTGTAGAAGCCCTCTGGGCGGTGGATGGAAGGAGACCAGACTAGTGTTGGGTCACCACCCTAGTGTTCTAGTTCGATTCATTGAATGGACGGCGTGTTTGTCGAATGTTCGTCGAACACCATCAAACACACTAAAATACTAGTGTGGTGGTCAATTTCAGTTCCGCAATGTATATACATACATTGCGGAACTGAAATGAAGTAAAATCAATTGTTAAAAATAAATAAAATGGATACTCACCTCTCTAATCCATCCAGCGACGCTTCCAGCACTGCCTACCTGTCGGAGATGTGATCCCGGTAGCGTTTCCCGGTGAAATGACGAGTTCTCGCGATAATTCATCATGTGACTGGAAACCGCTGCCGAGATTATGACGTCACCGCAGGTTCTACAGGCCCTCACTACTATTCACTACTAGTGAGGGCCTGTAGGACCTGCGGTGATGTCATAATCCCGGCAGCGGTTTCCGGTCACATGACGAGTTATCGCGAGAACTCATCATTTCACCGGGAAACGCTGCTGGGATCACATCTCCGACAGATAGACAGTGCTGGAAGCATTGCTGGATGGATTAGAGAGGTGAGCATCGATTTTTTTTATTTTTAACCCTTGATTTTACTTTATTTTAGTTCTGAAATGTATGTATATACCTTGACACCAGATCAGCTTAAACAATTGTTTACTTGCACCAGGTGGAAAAGGTACATATTACAGTCTGGTGTAACGGGGATTGTAGCCGCAAATTTTGGGAAGATTTTCCAGAGTCTGGCAGTGGTGCTCTTAATATGGTGTTTCTGGTCCTGTTCCTTTCTCACTCAGTACTCCTTACCCCCGTGAGTCAAGTCTCTAGTCCTGGGGGGTCTGTTACCTAAAGTCTCCTTACTTCTCGGTGTCATGGACCCAGCTGCGGGATCAATGTTGGACTTCTTGAGGGGTGCTGTTTCTCCTTTATGTTGGTCCCACAGCCTGCTGGTGTGCGGTTAGGGATAGACCGTTGACTAACCGCCTCGGTTCCGGTATACCGGTGGTGACCTGGGTTTCCAACTGGCTCCGACCAGTCCTGGAATGACCCCCTTATACATCTGGGTCACCCCTCTCCTAAGAGGTGCCCTCCTGTCACAGCCGCAGGATCCCCTGCGTCCGTCCTTCTCGCTGACTTAAACCGTCTGCCTGACACTACTGTCACTCCCTGTTTCCCGCTCTCTAGGCTCCACCCCCTGGGACCTACTGAATATACAGTCCCCTGTACTAAGGTGGCCTACTGTATGGGTGCTGGGTGCTGACTCTGTAGGGTCCTCCATATCCACAGCTACGGAGGCACTACACCTTCTGCTTGGGGTGCAGTACCTTCCTGTGGCGCCTTGCCATAGGGGCGCCACACACCCCCTTGGTTAAATACACTCATTCGCGAATGTTACAACCAAATCGGGTTTGAGCTAAGCTTTTTTTTATTAACACATAACTGGGTAACTTTTAAACACAACAAAAACAATATGATTATTTTGTCTTCCCTTGCGGGAGGTGCTGGCCTCGAACGCTGCAAATAAAACATTTTACTTTAGTTCACAACGGCCCAATGGGGCCGGGTATTAAGTCTCTGACTTTAAGTTCAATCAGGCTTTTTAAAACAACAGTTCACATTTATGTTCATGTGATTTTTGTCCAAATGCTGCAAGAAAATGCACAAAATTTAACTTTTTACAATGGCACACTATACCAGGTTAACCTTGTCAGTCATCGCTTCTACTGACCCAGATCGCGTACCACCCTCGGGGTCCTGCATGGCGTTCATAGGTTATGGTATCGCCCCAATATAAATCTCGGTCCGGGTGGCCTTGCGGGAGGTGGGACTCCACGTCTCTCCTTCCCACGAAAACCTCTGAGTAGAAGCCTTCCTCCCGGCCAAAACCGTACCCGGTTCCCAGGTTAAAGACTGTAATGACACCCTTTTTGTGCTGCTTCAGGGGTCGTGGTGGCTGAGCGAGGGCAAAATCACGGGCCTGGTTGGTCTCCACTTCGTATGCCCACCATGCCTCTTGTCGCCTTTGCCGCTTGGCCTCATCACCCCGAGCAGGCTGCGAAACCAGGGTCTTCCTACGGGTTTCCAGGAACACTCGGTGTCAGTCAGGGGTTGGATCGCTCTCGTTGCTCCTGCACCGACCCACACCGCTGGTTGTCTAGCCCTCCTTAGCTCGCAGGGCCCGGTCTCCTCTGTGCCACCGACTGCTCCTTGCTCATCTGAATCCTCCTCCTCCCCAACGATGACTGGACCTTCAGGATGTTTATCCTCCTCCTCCACGGTCAGGTCGGGCTCCTTGGGAAATCGGATGAGGTCCTCCTGTTTGGTAGCCTCCTCTTCCCTGGGCTCCACTGTGGTCAGGGCCGCTGGTTCAGGGGTTGCGGCGTTGGATGCATCAGGTTCTGTGGGGGTGTAACCCTCACCTGCTCAGTCCCTGTTGCTACCATCACCCCCAGTTCCGGGTCTGGCCTGGGTCCCCTCCGCTGTTCCATACGCTGGCTTAGCTTGAGGACAATCTCGGTACTCCAATGCCAGATGGTCCACTCAGTGGTCTCTTGGATTCGAGCCCGTAGATCCCTCAGTGCTGCTCCGCATAAGGCGATGTCTTCACCCTCTGTTTCTAGGGTGGATACTCCCAAAACAGCATGGTTGGCTCGGATGTCCTTCTCGACCTCCCGAATTAGCTCTCTGAGTCTGGGCACTGCCATTTTTACCAGGCCGCACACGGGTAACAGGTCTGGAGTTTGCCAAGGTCTCTCGTACTGACTTCCGGCACACCCTGTTTACTTTTTATAGTCCCGAGCTGGTGCGGTCTGGTTCTTGACCCGCCCCCTTGGTTGTTTGATGGCAAGGGGGGCGGGGAGACAATTTGGCACCTCTGGCATGGCCCTACATTAAGTGGCCGAGGCACACCCCTGGGCTAGCACATGGTCTTTTACATATTCAGACCTGCTTAATTGGGAAAGTTCAGTCAATCAGCCTTCGGGGCTTTCCGGGGCCAGCCACTGCACTTCGTTGAACTTCAGCAGAGCGGGGGGCGGGTCTTATCTTCACGCTCTTTTCTAACCGCGACGCACTTCCCGCTCTGTGGCGCAGCAATAGTGGCCCAAATCTACAGTTCGCAAAGTCATTAAAGTCCAACTTAAGCATACAGTACCCAGTTTTTCCGGGCACGGGATCCTGTTTGTGACCCCTGAAAATGAGTCGGTCAACAGGGTAGGGCAGTGATGGCGAACCTATGGCACGCGTGCCAGCAGTGGCACGCAGAGCCGCCTCCGCTGGCACGCGGCCTCGCCACCACACTGCCGGTTTGATCTGCCAGCGTGCGCCGCGCCGCCGGCAGATCAAAGCTGTATCTGAGCAGAGGAGACATTTCTCCTCTTTCACACACTTCTAGGCCCGCCCTCCCGGCCAGCGTCATGTGACAGCGGTCACGTGACGAGCCCTGCATCACGTGACCGCCCTCAGTGCTGGAGACAGGATGCAAGCTGCAGCAGCGGTGAAGGAAGAAAGGTGAGTATGAAACTTTGTTTTTTTTTACCAGCAGCCAGAATGGGGCCATACAAGGAGGAGGATGATGGGGCAATATCTGGAGGAGGAGGATGATGGGGCAATATCTGGAGGAGGATGATGGGGCAATACAAGGAGGAGGAGGATGATGGGGCCATACAAGGAGGAGGAGGATGGGGCAATATCTGGAGGAGGAGGATGGGGCAATACCTGGAGGAGGAGGATGATGGGGCAATATCTGGAGGAGGATGATGGGGCAATACCTGGAGGAGGAGGATGATGGGGCAATATCTGGAGGAGGATGATGGGGCAATACCTGGAGGAGGAGGATGATGGGGCAATACCTGGAGGAGGATGATGGGGTAATACAAGGAGGAGGAGGATGATGGGGTCATACAAGGAGGAGGATGATGGGGCAATATCTGGAGGAGGATGATGGGGCAATACCTGGAGGAGGAGGATGGGGCAATACCTGGAGGAGGAGGATGATGGGGCAATACAAGGAGGAAGAGGATGATGGGGCAATACCTGGAGGAGGAGGATGATGGGGCAATACAAGGAGGAGGAGGATGGTGGGGCAATACCTGGAGGAGGAGGATGATGGGGCAATACAAGGAGGAGGAGGATGATGGGGCAATACAAGGAGGAGGAGGATGATGGGGCAATACAAGGAGGAGGAGGATGATGGGGAAATACCTGGAGGAGGAGAATGATGGGGCAATACAAGGAGGAGGATGATGGGGCAATACTAGGAGGAGGAGGATGGGGCAATACAAGGAGGAGGAGGATGGGGCAATACCTGGAGGAGGAGGATGGATGATGGGGCAATACTAAGAGGAGGATGGATGGATGGATGGATGGATGGATGGGGCAATACTAAGGGTACCTTTACACACGGCTACATTTGTAGCTTGTCACCAGGTAACTTACTGGTTGCAGTGAAATCATGGATACATGATTCCATTTGTACACAGCAACAAGATAGAACCATGTATCCATGATTTCACTGCAACCAGTAAGTTACCTGGTGACAAGCTACAAATGTAGCCGTGTGTAAAGGGGCCCTAAGAGGAGGATGGATGGATGGCTGGATGGGGCAATACAAAGAGGAGGCAGGATGGATGGGGCAATACTAAGGATGATGGATGGATGGGGCAATACTAATAGGGGGCAGGATGGGGCATATTATTATGTCATGGGGCAGGATGGGGCATATTGTTATGTGATGGGGCAGGATGGGGCAATACTAACAGGGGGCAGGATGGGGCATATTGTTATGTGATGGCAGGATGGGGCATATTATTATGTGATGGGGAAAAGGATGGGGCAGATTACTATGTAATGGAGGCAAGAATAGGGCAATACTACCAGGGGGCAAGTTGGGGCATATTACTATGTGATGGGGACAATGGTGGTGCAATAATACCAAGGGACAAGGATGGGGCACATTACTGCTGGATGGGGCATATTACTACATGGGGACAAGGATGAGACACATTACTGCAGGATGGGGCATATTACTTCAAGGGGACACGGATGGGGCATATTACTACAAGGGGAGAAGGATAGGGCATTACTGCAGGATGGGGAATATTGCTGCAAGAGGACAAGGATAGGGCATTACAACAGGATGGGGCATTACTACATGATGGGGCAGGATAGGGACATTACCACAAGGGGACAAGGATGGGACATTACCGAAGGGGACAAGGATGGGGCATACTACAAGGGGATAAGGATAAAGACATTACTACAATAAGGGGGTCAGGATAGGAACATTACTGCCAGGAGAGAGGTCAGGATGGAGCACAACTGCAAGGAGAGGGTCAGGATGGAACATATAGCTAGGAGAGGATCAGAATGGAGCAAAAAGCTAGAAGGAGAGGATCCGGGTGGAGAACATTGCTAGAAGGAGGTGGTCAGGATGGAGCACATAACTACAAGGAGAGGGTCAGGATGGGACACATTACTAGAATGAGAGGGTCAGGATACGACACATTACTAGAAGGAGACGATCAGAATGGAGCACATTACTACAAGGAGAGGGTCAGGATGGAGCACATTACTACAAGGAGAGGGTCAGGATGGAGCACATTACTACAAGGAGAGGGTCAGGATGGAGCACATTACTACAAGGAGAGGATCTGGATGAAGCCTGTAACTAGAAGGAGAGGGTCAGGATGGAGCACATAGCTAGAAGAGGAAGGACAAGATGGAGCACATAACTACAATGGGAAGGTCAGGATGGGAAACATTACTACATGGAGAGAGTCAGGATGGAGCACATAGCTACAAGGAGAGGGTCAGGATGGGACACATTACTGCAAGGAGAGGGTCATGATGGAGATATTACTACAAGATGAGGACCATGATTTCAGTATGAAATCTGCTTGTATTCCATGATAAAATCTATCTCCTATCTGTCTAATATTCTGCATTTTTTCCATACAGATTAGTCCACCTGCTGTTTCTAGAAAGGGCAGTGACAGCGGCTCAGCTTCAATGTCCAGTACACATGAGCTGTCTGACCACTGCCGAAGAGAAGAGAAGACTGCAAAGGTAAGTTTAAAATCAATTAATTGTTAAAATAATTGAATTGATCATCAATGTTTCAGGACTACAAGCCCTGTTCAGGGAAGAGAGTTAGCATCTGCTGGCTCTCCCCCCTGTGCAGCGCTTGTGATTACCACTCCTGCTGTAATTTAGGTTATATTATCTTGTTGGCACTTCGCCATAAATAATTTTGTTTTAGGTTGCAGTTTGGGCACTCGGCCTCAGAAAGGTTCGCCATCACTGGGGTAGGGGGTACTCGGATACCGGGACAGGTGGTTACTTCAGTGGGGGATCACGGCTGGTCGGTTCCCGACTCAATGCCCTGGACCCTCAATGGCAGGGGTGGGGGTGATGTTGATGGAGGGATTTGTAGCATGACACCACCTGTGGTACCTGGTAATAGGGTTACCAGCGCTGCGGCCGGCCGCTGAAGTGATGTGATTGCAGCTTTGGTAGTACAGCTCCCCACATGTGGAGCTTTATCTCAGGGTAGTGAGGTGGATGAGGGGAGTTGTAGTCCTCACCTCAATAATACCGTAGAAGCCCTGCGGGCGGCGGATGGATGGAGACCAGACACCAGATCAGCTCAAACAGTTCTTTACTTGCACCAGGTGGAAATGGTACACAGTACAGTCTGGTTTAACGGGGACTGTAGCGGCAGATTTTTGGAAGATTTTCCAGAGTCTGGCTGTGGTGCCCTTAATATGGCATTCCTGGTCCTGTTCCTCCCTCTCTCTGTGCTCTCCCCACCCCGTGAGTCATGTCTCTAGTCCTTGGGGTCTGTTACCTAAAGTCTCCTTACTTCTCTATGTTACA
>JARQOC010000003.1:278128799-278178131 GCA_033576535.1 Allobates femoralis
TGAACTATATTGATATACTCTAATAGGCCATACCCATTAGCCTTAAGAAGCCAATTGACACATGATCACAAGTATGCAAAACGCATACATGCAGCCACATGACAGCTGTTCGCTGACTGCCCATACATAAGGGAAATACAGGAGGATTTTGACATTGTGCACATTAAGTGCCTGCAAACTTTTTATTTCAGCTACTCCACAAAGTTAAAGAGGACCTGTCACCAAACCAGGCATGGTGATCTAATTACAGCACTGGATGCAGCATGTCTGCAGCATGCAGGCAAGGGGTCTCCCATCACTTGAGCAGCCCTGTACGCCGAGATAATACACTTAGAAAACTTACATGCTCCAGCCATTAAGGAGGTGGCTAGGGGCTGCAGCCAGATTCACACCCCCTGCATGTGTAATCTGCCCACCGCTGCCAATCATTCTCTCCCTCTTCAGCAGCATTTAAACAGAGGTTTTTTTTCCCCAGAACTTGCCATTTGGCTCCGCCCCTGAAGGGGCGGGGCTAAACAGACTTTCTGGGAGAGAGAAAAAAAAACTCTGTTTAAATGCTGCTGAAGAGGGAGAGAATGATTGGCAGCGGCGGGCAGATTACACAGGCAGGGGGTGTGAATCTGTCCTTGGCTGCAGCCCCTAGCCACCTCCTTAATGGCTGGAGCATGTAAGTTTTCTAAGTGTATTATCTCGGGGTACAGGGCTGCTCAAGTGATGGGGGACCCCTTGTCTGGATGCTGCAGACATGCTGCATCCAGTGCTGTTATTAGATCACCATGCCTGGTTTGGTGACAGGTCCTCTTTAAAAAAAAAAAATCAGTGTTGGTCATGATGACATAAAAAGACACATGACAACATAGTCATTGTATTACCTTTAAGTCATATGAGCTCACAATTAGTACAGGGTATGCAAAACTCTACATCTAAAGCATCAACTTCAATAAATCAAATTTAGGTAATGTCATGTATGCAGAAAAGTACTTTACTTAAAAAGGTTTCCCCACAAATAAAGTTCACTTTAAAGTTAATTCTAATTAATAGATCTTGGGATAAAAATAATTTCCCCAATTCGATGTTTAAAAAAACAATGTTTCTCTGCTGAGATAATCTTATATACAGTATGTGTCCTTGCTATGTACTGTGTAATGGCCGTGTCTGACCATACAGGGACATGGTTTGATCATACCACATCTCCTGTGCTAAGATAGGCCAGGGTCACATCTACGTTTTTTTTTTAGAATCCTGATCCGGTTTTGAGCTTTCAAAAAGCTCAAAACCGGACCAGGAAACGCTCCTCATAGGAACCAATGCAAAACACCGGATGGCTTCACAAGCCATCCGGTGGCCGTGTCCGGCACTGCTGCCTGCATTAAAAATCATGCAGGCAGCAGTTTTCGCAGCGGTTCTCTGAACCGCTGTGCAGTAACCGGATGGCTCAGGTAGTGTAATCCTGAGCCATCCGGCAACTGCATAGTTTGCTGATCCCGGCTATTTGCTGATCCCGGCAGCCTCCGCCCCCTCATTCATTATGGCCGCCCCCTGTGGGCTTCATCCAGTGTTGTGAGGGCGGCCGCGTCATGAAAGGGGCGGGGCTAACCGCGGCACACCGTTAGCCCTCACAACACTGGATGAAGCCCACAGGGGGCGGCCATAATGAATGAGGGGGCGGAGGCTGCAGCAAACGGCCCCGCCCATGGATTTCCCACCACACTGCCGAAGAGATCATGTAAATATAAGCTACATGCTATACTTTAATACATTATTTTTACAAAAACAGGAATCACTATACAACAGGGGTGCAGGCACCCCTGTATAGTGATACGGGGGGGCGGGAGTTTGGGGGACTTGCACGGAGCTCGGAGGAGCCCGTGCCATGGGGGATATTGTAGAAGAAGCCCAACGGAGTGGCCGGCGGTCTGTAGGGGGGTCTAAGCCCCCCCTACAGACCTTAAACATGCCTTTACTTAGTAAATTTAACTCTTTAATAGGCATAGGACAGTTTGCTTATCCCGGCAATAGCCGGGATCAGCAAACTATGCAGTTGCCGGATGGCTCAGGATTACACATCCTGAGCCATCTGGTTACTGCAGTGCGGTATTCAGCACACATTTTTGAAAAAAATGTGTGTGCCCGGCATTGCGTTCACCGCATCCGGATCTGGATGCGGTGAATGCAATTCTTGTTTTAAATGTGACCCCAGCCATAATCTTATATATGTGCCCCTGCTATGTACTGTGTAATGGCTGTGTCTGACCATACAGGGACATGGTCTGATCATACCACATCTCCTGTGCTGAGATAATCTTATATATGTGTCCCTGCTATGTACTGTGTAATGGATGTGTCTGACCATACAGGCACATGGTCTGATTATGTTGTATGATCAGACCATGTCCCTGTATGGTCAGACACATCCATTACACAGTACATAGCAGGGGCACATATATAAGATTATCTCAGCACGGCAACATTTTTTTTTAAACACATCTAATTGTGGAAATTATTATTATTAAAAGATCTGTTGATTAAAATAAACTTTAAAATTAGCTTTGCTTGTGGGAAAACACCTTTAAAAAGGTTTCCAGTCTAAATCTTCAGTCTTGGTGTCCACACTGCACGCAGTGAGGATGTTTTGACTAGATTATTTCCAGCCTCATTCATTACACTTGCATTGAGTGAGGCTGTGCAAATCTAATGTGAAGGTAGCTGGTAGTATTCCCATTACATATTTACAGTCACATGACTGTCCACTCCCAGCACTGGATAATCCTTACAGTGAGCAGCGCACGCAATGTGAAGGTTCACAATTCTTCAGTCACAGAGTGAGTTCAGACTTGTAGCTTAAGACCGGACAACCCCTTTAATGCAGTCAGGTTTCATCCACTTATTGTAGCTTTGTGTGTTTGTGGTGAAACTTAGACTAGTACTATACACACACTAAAAATCTCAGGAAAAATGTATTGTTTTATGCTTTTGCTATGATTTTCAGAATATTTTTATTCTGTCATTGTTTATTGTTTATGTTCCTATATCTAACTGTTGAGAAGGCTTTGTATATGTAAGGCAAGATATGTTTTATTTACTTACATTTCAAAATGCTAAATTTTATTACTTACAAGAGCATTAACAGATCCAGAAAAGGGGCTTGTGTAATACCTTTTGTGAACCCAGCCTTAAAATAATGAACCCAGAACAACTCTCTTTATGATCAGTGCTTCCCTGTTGGTTGGAATTGCCAGTGATTATCTTTGCTAGGAAAGGCAGATAAAGTTCTCTGCAGAGTTCAGTTTTACATGGTTCCTATTATTATCAATTGACTACTAGGTCATATTTGTATGACAGCTGTCAAGTATCTTCTAGATGATGTTGTTCCCTATAATCAATGCCTAACCCCTTAACAAGCCATGTTACATTACCAGGGAAAAAGGTTAAGCCATAATCTCATCTTGAAAGAGTCTTTTTCTTTTTAAGAGCCCAGGATCGCACTTTCCATTCAAGTATGCTTTAAAACAGGGGTGGGGAACTCCAGTCCTCGAGGGCCGCAAACAGTGCAGGTTTTCAGGATTTCCTTAGTATTGCACAGGTGATAACATAATCACTTGCACTGGTGATGATTCCAATCCCTGTGCAATACTAAGGAAATCCTGAAAACCTGAACTGTTTGCGGCCCTCGAGGACTGGAGTTCCCCACCCCTGCTTTAAAACGTCAAAAGACAAAAGTGCACAAGGTGATAGTCCACTGCAAAAGGAGTACTGTTAATCTCATTTATGAGTGCGCCTCCTTTTAGCTATCGGTAAAATGTAACAAATGGAGCAGGTTTTTTTAAATTATTTGTGTACTTTCCAAAAATTTCATCCATTATAAATTTATGCTGAAAACACACAACACCGCCCTTCACCTCTCCAAACAAGCTTACTTCAACATCCTCATCATATCACTAGCCAACAATCCTAAACGATTATTTGACGCTTTCCATTCCTTCCTCAGTCCAGGTGTACAGGCCCCAACCCACCAGCCTCAGAGCTGACGATCTGGCCAACTATTTTAAGGACAAAATTGACCACATACGACAGGAAATTTCCTTACAGCCTCAGAACATCATGCATTTTCTTCCCTCCTGCCCTTCATCCAACTCACTTTTGGTCTTTGATCCGGTCATAGAGGAAGAGGTCATCTGGCTTTGTGCATCTTCTCACCCTACTACCTGCACCAGCGACCCTATTCCCTCACATCTCCTTCCATTCCTTTCTCCAGCTGTCACATCTCACCTAACTAAAATATTTAATCTTTCCCTCTCATCTGGTGTTTTCCCCTCCTCCTTCTAACATGCCAGCATACATCCATTATTAAAAAAACATCCCTCGACCAGAACTCTGCTGATAACTACAGACCTGTCTCTAATCTCCCCTTTATCTCTAAACTCCAGGAACGCTTGGTCTGCTCCTGTATAATCCGCTATCTCTCAGACAATTCTCTTCTTGACCCTCTTCAATCCGGCTTCCGCTTTTTACTTTCTACTGAAACTGTCCTCACTAAACTCTCTAATGATCTACTAACAGCTAAATCTAATGGTCAATACTCTCTCTTGATCTTCCTGGATCTCTCCGCTGCATTTGATACTGTGGATCACCAGCTCCTTCTCTCTATGCTCTGCTCTATTGGGCTCAATGACACTGCTCTCTCCTGGTTCTCCTCCTACCTCTCCATTCCTTCACTGTATTTTTTGCCGCCTCCTCTTCCTCTCCTCTTCACCTCATGGCTCCTCTTCCTCTCCTCTTCACCTCATGGTTGGGGTTCCTCAGGGTTCAGTCCTAGGTCCCCTTATCTTCTCTCTATACACTTCCCCTATTGGACTTTTGTAGATTTGATTTTCAGTACCATCTCTATACTGACGACACCCAATTATATACATCTTCTCCTGACATCACCTCCACATTACTATAAAATACCAGTGATTTAAACACCAGAGAACAGAGTTTAAAGTACCTATTTTCACAAGGTTTTAGTAAGTATGATTGACAACAATTTGTGCTTGCTTAGTGCTGTACTTATTGGAACAACCAATAATGCTGTACAAAAAAGTCACTAAGTCAGAGTACATGATCAGGAGAACAAATGAAGGAGACAGGCACAGAGGGCTGGCCGAAACCCACAGTTATCAGTTAAAGTGCTGAGTGCATACAAATAATGTCCATACAGTAAAGTTAGAACAAGTTATTTGGGGGTAACATACAATTATCTGATTACATGATACATAAATATATATTCTAAACCCAGATAACCTTAAGGTGCTAGTACAATGGACCATATTACACACCAGGCAACTCACCCATTGAAATGGTTTGGACAGCCACAACCATGTCTGGGGGCAGACCTTGACACGTATTTCGTTATGCTTTTTCACGGGGCTGTGTTACCAGTGATTGTCTGTCTGCTGTCGCTAACATCATGCCTTCTCTCTACCTTAAATTGAATCTGTCAAAAAGTGAACTTCTCGTGTTTCCTCCCTCTCCTATATCTTCCGAAACCTAATATTGTGATTTCTGTATGTGGTTCTACCATTACTCCTCAGCAGCACGCTCGCTGTCTTGAGGTTCTTTTTGACTCGGATCTCTCCTTCTCTCCCCACATTTGGTCACTCGCTCACTGATCTCACCTACACCTCAAAAACATCTCTAGAATTTGACAGTTTCTTACTGTTGATTCTGTAAATACTCTAACTGTTGCCCTAATACATTCTCGCCTGGATTAGTGCAATTCTCTACTAATCGGTCTCCGTCTTACTAAGCTCTCTCCTCTCCAATCCATCCTCAATGCAGCAACCAGAATCATATTCTTCTCCTATTCACTGATGCCTCTATCCTGTGCCAGTCATTGCACTGGTTGCCAATCTGCTATAGAGTACAATATAAAATTAAGCCCTCCACAGTTCTGCACCGCCCTGCATCTCCTCCCCATTTCTGTCTATTGCCCTACATGTACCCTCCGTTCCGCAAGTGACCTAAGACTGACATTACCTATCCGAACCTCTCACTCCTGTCTCTAAGACTTCTCATGAGCTCGGTATAGCAGAAAAACAAATACACAGATACTCAGTCACTCTACCCGGGTACTTTACTGGAACAATGCAGATGGTGGTACAGCTCACAGTGGCAAAAAAGTCTTTATCCGGCCAGGTAGTCACAGTGGGCTGCAAAGTCCCTGGTAGTCTCCCGTGGTATGCCTTCCTGGATCTAACCAGTGTCCTGCTGCCCGTGCCTGTCCTGGGGTAGCCTGCTTAATACCAGGCCCCTTGAGGTGCTCTGAAGATCTCGGCTTCCACTCTCTCTCTCTCTCTCTCTCTGCTGCTCTGAAACTCAATCCCGGTGGGTTATCCTGGTTTGACTAATCCTGCCAGACAAGGTGTCGGGGCCGGTAAACAGACCCACGACCCCCGGTGTTCTCGGCTCAGAGGTTGGACTCCCTGACCGTCTTCGGAACTGGTACTCCATTAAAGGTGACCAGGGTTCCCTCCCTGAGTATGGATGCTCAGGGGGTCCCCTCCTTTAGTCTGGGCTGCCTGTTCTCTCTCTGCAGGCCCCCTCCCTGGAAGTCTCCTTTTCCCACTCGGAGGCTCCCCGTTCTCCGTCTTTCCTTAGTGCTGACTAAAACTCACTGTGTGTCCTCCCTCCTCCTCTAACTCTCCCCCTAGGGACTGGGCTCCAACCATTTGCCTAGGCTCGAGTGTGGGAGTGCTGGGTTGGGATCCTCCCACAGACATCTGCCTTTCCACTGTGACAGGGGTTACCGCAGACTCATTTATGGGTGCAGTACCCCAATTGTGATGCCTGACCAGGTGGGGCGCCACACCTCATTCCACATGGTTTTTGAATTTTTGTTACTCTGTATTGTCTAATGTTGTTTGTACATGTTCCCTCTGAATTGTAAAGTGCTGCGTAATATGTTAGCGCTATATAAATTAAATTATTATTATTATTACTCTCAGAGATCTCGCCAGATCGTATACTTGTCTTTCACTCCTTTGTCTGGTGGGTCCTTACTGCATGGAATAAGTACTAGGCTGGTCCAAAGTCTAGAAGCTGAGATCTCTCTCAGCCTCAGGCTTCGACTGCAGAACCTTTCCTTCCTCTTAGAGCAATTTGTGTTTGGCTCTCCACAGCAGACTGACACTCTTTCTCATTCAATCTGCATCCAGGAACTTTTCCAAGACTGGCAAACTGGCTCCTCCCCTGCAGTGGGAGTTTCAGGGATCTCCTCCTTACACTGTGAGGACTGAAATCTCCAAACCCTCTGACCTCCTTCCTCAAGAGTGTCCATGAATAAACGGAATTAACACTACATGAAGCGTGCTAAATCAGTATATTGGTAAACTTTTTTTTATATACCCCAATTTTTCTTCTTGGTTCTGTATATATTTTAGAGAGATAAAAACATAAAAAGAACTGAAGTAATATCATGCCATGATTAAGACTGTGTAAGTCGAAACATGTTGGCTTGATGCACACCCCGCTGTTTTATGGAGGTTTTGTATAGCGAATAAATAAGCATTCCGGAAATTCTCCGCTGGATCTTTTTCCTTGTTCTAATATCATGGAATATACTATAATTAAAGAACTCATATATAGAACACTTTGAAACTATGTAACAACAGATAAATACATAATAAGAGCAATTGTCAATACATACTAGGACATATGAGTCTCTGTCAGTGTTATGGGCTGATGTCGATCTGGCAGACCCCTGATGACTATATCAATAAAGTTTAACATGGAGATCATTTGTGTTAAAAGTTTACTAAAGTAAGAGCTGAATCGTCACTTTTTCAGAATGTATAATTGTTAGGGATGGGCGAGTCTACTCGCTAGGACTCATTACTCGGCGAGTAGTAAGGGACTCGCAGGACTCGGTACTCGGCGAGTTTCCCAGCGATTACTCGCACAGTAACGAGTCCAATGCAAGTCAATGGCAATCCTAGTTTAGTCAGAGTTTACTTTTTCTCACTCGCTAGACTTGCTATATCACATCGCTATGTAGCTTGAATCTCCCCAAATCGTTTAAACAATCGCACCGCTTCACGGATACCCGCTGTCAGCAGCGAGTCTGAGCGAGTCTGAGCGAGTCTACGAATCCGAGTCCTGTATGCTGTATTCGGGAGTCGCGAATACAGAATCTGTTATGTTCCGACAAAGCTTTCGAGACAGCCTAGCGTGTTAGGTCAGAAAACTTGTGAAGATGGACAAGCATGTTAGCCAATCATATTCAGTAATGCCACAGCCATGTTGGTTGTGGCAGGACTATGATTGGCTTCTGTCCATCGTGATGCCTATGTCATGTATGGAGAGGCAAGGCTTATGCCTTGCCACCGCCATTTCCTCCACATTCCTGTGACGATCTGAGCTAGTGCAGGGTGAGGTAGATGCTGGAGCAGATCATAGGGAGTGTCAGTCAGTGTAGGGAAACTTCAAGATTCCTTATATTTAACCCAAACAGCTCTTCTGAAAGCTACCAGGAGGACAGAGGAGTACTGTGTAGAGGACTGTAGGCAGGCAGGCAGGGAGGAGCAGCCTTACAGTGCACACAGGACCGACCTCATAGCTTTGCTTACTCACTCAGCTTTCCTAATAGCTGAAGTCAGAGGCTTAGCTGAGGTACTATTTCTTATTTTTTTGCACCTGATAGATTTTGGGTCATAATAACCCCTTTAGCTTTATTTTCTCTGTGGCAGACCAGTGCGTTGCTGCTCTCCTACCTGCAAATAACACGTACACCACCTGCTTGTGTTTCCAAAACGGCAATGCGAGTGCTTTCCGAGACACATCTGCTATTTGTAAATCGCACATTACTCGCTATTACTCGCTTCCCCATTCATTAACATTGGATTCGCTAGACTCGCAATGAGTAGGGAGTCCCGGGCTCGGATTCGCTAAAGTCAAGCGATTCCGAGTAATTTAGGACTCGCCCATCTATTATATAATTGCGAATGGGTTTTTTGCCCCTTCTGAGTCCACTCGCACTGCGAGTCAGTGTCGTCATGTGGATACGCCCGAAGCATTGGCCGCGCAGCGGGCATGGCGAGTCGCCTTAGCAGCGCGAAGCATTGGCCGCGAAGCGGCCATTGCGAGTCAGAGACTCGCTCTTCTAGAATCCCGATGCATGTGCATCGGGCACCCAGCTAGTCACTAATAATTGTGAAGAAAGTTTAGGGATATTCTGTAACTATAAGTGAACTCATCATCATCGTAAAACTGTCTCTTTAGAAAAAACTTGCAACATTATTTCAGCTATATCTAACAGATCACATGTACCTCTCCATGGTCGCATTATAGATCAACTTTTTAAGGTGGTTTACACTGGCAAATTTTCAATCTGTGTCTATCCGTTTTTTTTCACAGATCCGTTTTTGTCCATTTTTTTCATGCACCCAGAATTGGAGACTGCTCCGATGTTGGGCTGCCTTGAAAAAACGGACACAAACGGACAGACACATATCCATATCTGTCCATATGAAATAACATGGAGCTCTATGAAGGACGAATCCAATGTGAAAGCAGCCTAAGGGCCCTTTCACATCAGCGGTATTTTCAAATCGCGGCAGATTCGGTGAAAAAACCGCATCTGCCGCGATTACCGCATAACCGCGACACACTTGCGGCAAGCCCCATGCAATGTCTATGGGGCTTGTGGTAAGGGTGCGGCAGGTGCGGCAAGTGTGGTTTCGGCACTTGCGGCAGGTATGGCCGAGAAAAAAAACACTGCAGCGTTTTTTTTTCGCGGCCACAACTGCCGCAAGTGCCGAAACCGCACTTGCCGCACCTGCCGCACCCTTACCGCAAGCACCATAGACATTGCATGGGGCTTGCCGCAAGTGTGCCGCAAGTGTCGCTGTTATGCGGTAATCGCAGCAGATGCGTTTTTTTCACCGCATCTGCCGCGATTTGAAAACACCGCTGATGTGAAAGGGCCCTAACTCAGACTCCACAATAAGCAGAACCCATAGATAGAGTCTGGCCTTTTTAACTCCTTCTGCTGTAGACAGAACTAGTGTCAAACTTGACTGACACTGTAGGGAGTTTATATAATTTAATTAAAAAAAAGCTAAAAAAATGAAAAAAAAAAATACTGTGACATTTAAAAGATAATGAAAGACATCAATTCACTAGTAAATTTAAATTAGCAAAAATAATTTGCTGGTGACAGAACTATTATAAATCATAAATTGCATTAATTATTCGATGTTTCAGAACACCACAGTGGGAAATGTGTTTATTGAAATTTCCATGAATGAATCACTGACAAGAATATCAAAGAATATCAATATCTTAATTTAATGTTTCCATTTTTATACTAATCCATAAATGGATGATAATAATACATTTGCCTTCAGCAGATAGATGTTAATCATTACTTGAAGCTTTAATGGAGTTTCATTTGTACTCTTCATTCTGTCATGTCTTTGTACTTTTGCTTCCACCCTGGCTCAGCACTTATGGTATGATCAAACCATAGTCTGACATGGCCACTACATAGTATATAGCAGAAGGATTTCTTTTTTTGTGGGATGAGATGTAGTTAAAATGACAGCACATTTTAGCAGTGTCATTGAAAGGTTACAGTACTCTGGCCTCAAAGGAAACTTGCCGCTCCTCCACTTCTCTTCTCTGCAAATCCCTCCACTGGCTCCCAATTCCCCAACGTATCCAATTCCAACTAACTAACATTGACTTACAAAGCCATGTACAATCAGTCTCCCCACATATTTTTTAACTAATCTCCCGATGTCATCCAACTTGTATGTTCTTCATCTAATCACCTGCAAGACTTCGCCAGAGCATCCCCCATTCTCTGGAACTCTGCACCCCAAAACATGTGACTATCCCCTACACTCGGAACCTGCAAGCAGAACCTGAAAACCCATCTCTTCAGAACAGCCTACTGCCTGCAATGACCATGGTGCCATCTCACCACCACTGTACCTAGTGCCCCACCACCACTGGACCCTGAGCTCCACCACCACCAGAGCAGACCCAACTTACTGTCTCCCTCCCATTGCCCTGTAGAATGTAAGCCCGCAAGGGCAGGGTCCTCTCTCCCCTCTGTGCCAGTCTGTCACTGTTAGTTTGTTCATTGTATTTTTAACTTGTTTGTATGTAAGTGTGGAGCCCCAGGCGGGACGGGGGTACTCGGTACCGGACCGGTCGGTAGTGGGGATGTCACAGGTGGCTTGGTCCGGACCGTGTCCCTGGGCCCTCACAATAAAGATGGGGAATTATGTACAAGGGGATTGTCACGGGTGACGCCACCAACTTGGTGCGGCCAGCGATGGGGCCGCCGCTGCTGCAGAACCTCCGGGGGTGATGGAATGGCAGCGGGGATGGTATAGTTCCAGTGGGGAGAACTGTATCCCCCGGGGCAGCAAGGGTTAAAGTCTATTGTGTGTGTAGTTTGAGCACACTTACTTTGCAGGCTGCAGGGATCGCTCCTCCTGGCTGGAGCTGACAGGCTGGATCTGTAGGGAGGAATGGTCTGCAGCTAGAGACTGACAAGAGAGGCGATGCAGGGTTTTCCAAAGCTTTACTCAAGTTCTTTCAGTCAGCTTACAAGTTATTTGCAGTTGTTACACAGTTCTCAGCACACGGTTGCTTTCTCCCTTTCCGGGTTCCCTTCTCTCCTGCAGCCAGACTCCTTCCTCCTGTGACCCCTCACACAGTCTTTAAGTGTCCTTTCCGGGCTATTGCATTCTCTTTCTCTACTTTGTGTGACACTGGACAGTATGGCGGTGACTCTGGCTTCTGTGAGTCCTAGTCTGTCACTGAGCTGCCTGTCCTTTGGGTTAGGGATCCCAGTCTGGAACTCAGACCCCTCGTCGTGTTATCTGGGGATACCGGGTGAACTACGGTCCCCTCTAGAGCCGACACTCTACTTTAGCCCAGCCTCCAACAGTCCTCTAGCATGAGGCTCTGCCAGGCTCCTTCTCTGTGTTCCTTCCAATATTCTAGGAGGGCTTCTCCACCTGCAACAGGTTGCTTCAGCTGCTGTCTAGGGCACGGGTACACCGTCCCTCTCTGTTCTGTCACACTCCTGGTGGTTTCAGCGTTGGAAGGGCTTTCCCCCCCATCTGGCTCACACTGGCTCAGTACGGGTCTGCACTCCTCGGCTTATGCTCTTCCAGGCAGTGTGTGTCTTTCTCTCTTTACATCTCAGCTACTTCAGCCTACTGTCTTCCTTTTCTCCTCCCCCTTCCTATGTACTGTCAGTCACCTGACCTCTGGTGTGCCCAACCCACTCCCCTCATCCACCACCCCTCTGGTCTCATATAGTGTCTAACCTCAGGGCTGGATGTAACCTCTCTGACACGTGGGTTGTGTGGGCTGTGAGGGTGTTAGTGTTTAACAATTGTCCTACCTGCCTGGCTGCAGTACCCTTTGTGGCCTCCTGGACGCAGGGGCGCCACATAAGTATGTATATTAGCTTTAGCCATGCAGCAGAGATGAGATAGCTATGCCCCCCCCTCCCAAACCCCCCAACCGCACTCCCCCTCCCCCGCCAACACCAGACTCACAGTAGAGATTGTACGTTGACAGTGAGGAGTCAATCAGAGCAGGGGATGTGCAGCACTGCACTTGTACACTTGAAAAAGTAGTCCTGTAATGGTAATTAGGTGATAAAGCCTTTAGGTTACATAAAGAATAGCACAGAGCCCAATATCCTAGGCATAGTTGACTTTTGTTTTTTAATCCCTGGGGCATGGTGTCCTTAGATTACTTAGCAAAAACCGGCTGACAGATTTGTGCCGCCTCTGTGGATCCAGTCGCCACAGAGGTACTACACCCCTGTTAGGGTGTAATATCCCACTCACGTGTAAGAGGGGTACAGACCGGTACCGGGACACCCAGGCCACGCACTAGGAACCATTGTAGTGTTGATGGGTCGTGACGGAAGTAGTTAGAAGGAGCACTTGGGAAGGAGTGAGGTCAAGAGGAACACACATAAATGACATGGGACACATGACAAGGGGTATAAATAGAGTGGGAAAGATCTAGAACACAGTAAAGACAGTTGAACAGTTGAGGAGAGAGTTGACCTGCTGAGTTGAGGTGGTAGAACAGCTGAGGAGAGACTAACACAAAGGTCGAGTTGGAAGGAAGCCTGAGCAAGTACGCCTGTGAAGTGTCTAGAGGACTTGAGCTAGTGGGAACTCGTCCTGAGGCCAGACCTAGGAGCAGAAACAGCACCCAAGTGGCTACTATAAGAAGAGAGGGTCCCAGAGGCACGGGAAGTAATCCACCCGTGGGGCTCGTATCCATTGTCAGATGCAGGCAAGTTGGGGGACCAGGCTGCAAGAACAGGGGCACCCCAAGACTAGTAGAGAAGACATAAAGAAAAGGAAGAACAGCGCCTCACAAGCTGGTAGCTTATATCTTCATATATTTATTCCATCCACCACAGCACAACGTTTCGGTTCACAGCCTTTTTCAAGTGTATGCACTTGAAAAAGGTTGTGAACCGAAACGTTGTGCTGTGGTGGATAGAATAAATACATGAAGATATAAGCTACCAGCTTGTGAGGCGCTGTTCTTCCTTTTCTTTATGGATGCTACTGAAGCTAGGTGGATCTCCTTGGCCTAGGACGTGCGCCCAAATGTGAGGAACTCAGAGAGTTCCGTTTCCACAAGGTGCTGTGGATAATCATCTATTTTACTGCTGTAGTAGAGAAGACAGACCAGGCTCAAGTAGTGACCCGGAGGCTGTGAAACTTCTATGGGAATACAGTCGACTACCGCGCACATCTGCTGAAAAGGTAGCAACCATAGGGCTAAGGGGAGACACTGCAGTTTAACCCCTAAGAAAAGCCCACAGTCACTGGCTCAAAGCTCTGTGTGGTGATGCGCAAAGCAGGACGGGTGAGGCAAGAGCAGTGTGAGACGGCCGAGAAAGGACAGAGATGAGGTTCTGGTTATGTGTCATCCTCCTATCTGGGAGTAGCTGGATCCCTGCCTCCGAGAACTCAGTGCTCAGAGGGCTGTTACACAAAGAATGTGAGTAAAAGATCTGAAGACTGCAACCTGCTGTGTCTTTGGACATTCTTCACGCATCAAAAGCACCAGAATCACTACTACCAACTCACTCAGGTACCTCTAGCTGCCTTAGGGGTCAGCCCTACCCGTAGTGGGCTTAAGAACATTGCTGCCTCCCAACCATCTGCCCCTAGGAGAACTGTCTGGTTAACAGCGGCCATCTATAGCGTCATGTAAAATTAACAAGTATCCCCAAGTCCGGTCATCCTTTCCCAGAATGAACCCTCCTCGCCAGATAACCGTCCCTTAGAGAGAGAGACACCCACACCGAACTTTTAATGACACTGCCTAAGTCCCTGTGATCCCCGTGATGAAGCCTCAAAGCCCAATTCTCAGTATCCTACGGCCCTGAAGGGTCGTGCCATATTCCCTTTACAAAACCTTAAATATCAATAAACATGTGATGCACAAATGAGTAACTAGTAGGTATATAAGCTCACACAGAGAGAAAAAATATATAGAGAGATATAATACATGGTAAAGGTGACTATGACTCCATGACCCAATAAGTGAACTAAAACATGATAAAGATATACGATTCCCCGAAGTAGGGTAATACATAAATTAATCTCACCAATATATCAGACTGTATATTAAAGAGTAGATAAGAGATAATAAGTTATTCACAAACAAGAATATAATAATACCAAGTTATGATTTCCCTATAGTGGGTTAATAAAAAAATACATAAATAAATAAAGGGTCCCACAAGCAGGAGTATCATTGGCAAGTGCCTAAAGATCATATATAATATTAATTTGTTTTATATGAGAATGCTATTACTAAGGGGAGCAGTTACGGAAATACGTAAATAATGGATGCAATAACTTGATCAAACAAAAATTACCATCAGGCCTGATGAGGAGAGACCTGTAGGATTAAGAATAGGCTGGTATACAGCCACTTTAGGACACCTAAGACCACCACATGCCTGAGTAGAGATCTTAAAATATACTATAACTGTTCAAATTGTATGGCTTATCCATACTGTATATAAAAACTGGGGACACTTTTAGGGTGAATGTAAGAAATAAATATAAGATCCAACATTTATAAGGCCCATTCTGTATGTGGAATGCAATTCATTGGAAAGACAATTTTATTTATTACTAGCTGTAGTACCCGGCTACGCCCGGGTTAATAAATAACTGCTGTTAGCTATAGCAAAATAGAATTTGAATATGTCATATTAATGACCTGTAGGAAAATAGAAGCTGAGCTGTGATTGGTTGCTATAGGCAGCCTAATAAATCTCCAGCCAACAGTAAACCCTCCCCCCGGCCGGGCAGTATATGTTACCTCACACATACACATAATAGACAGCTCATGTGACTGACATCTGCCTTAATTCCCTATATGGCACATGTGTTGCACATTGACTGTTTTTAATCAGATGTTTATGTTTGGAAAATAAAGATAGCTTACGTATGAGGCGAGTTGTGTGAGGTGATTTGTGCACATCTGTGTCTGTCTGTGTGGTGTGTGTGTCCCTGGGGTGTGTATGTGTGTATCCCTGTGGGATGGGGTCTGTGTGGTGTGTGTCTCTGTTGTGTGTGTTTCTTTGTGGTGTGTGTGTGTGTCCCTTTGGGGTGAGTGCATGTGCCCCTATAGGGTGTGTATGTGTGTGTCCCTGTGGGGGGGGGGGTCTGTGTGGTGTGTGTTTCTGTTGTGTGTGTCTCTTTGTGGTGTGTGTGTGTGTGTCCCTGTGGGGTGAGTGCATGTGTCCCTATAGGGTGTGTATGTGTGTGTGCCCCTGTGTGGGGGTCTGTGGTGTGTGTGTGTATCTGTGTTGTGTGTGTCTCTTTGTGGTGTGTGTGTGTGTCCCTGTGGGGTGAGTGCATGTGTCCCTATAGGGTGTGTATGTGTGTGTGTCCCTGTGGGGGGGTGTCTGTGTGAGGTGTGTGTGTCTCTGTGTTTGTGTGTCCCTTTGTGGTGTGTGTGTGTCCCTGAGGGGTGAGTGCATGTGTCCCTATAGGGTGTGTATGTGTGTGTGTCCCTGTGGGGGGGTCTGTGTGGTATGTGTGTGTCTCTTAGTGGTGTGTGTGTCCCTGTGGGGTGAGTGCATGTATCCCTATAGGGTGGCTATGTGTGTGTGTCCCTGTGGGGGGGGGTCTGTGTGGTGTGTGTCTGTGTTATGTGTGTCTCTTTGTGGTGTGTGTGTCCCTGTGGGGTGAGTGCATGTGTCGCTATAGAGTGTGTGTGCGTCTCTTTGTGGTGTGTGTTTGTTCGGGTGCGTGGTGAGTATCCAATGTTGGGGCTGCACTTTAGCGACTATACACTTGCTGTTACCCTTTGTGTGCGTGTGGTGTGTATACATGTCCCATGTGTGTGGTGAATATCTCATGTTGGGGCCCCACCTTAGTGACTATATGCTGGTATATGCTGTTAGTCTTTGGTGCTATCATTAAGCCCCTCTCATTCACAACTGTCAACTGGTAACTGTCACTTTTTCCCCATTATGTAGATAGGGGCAAAATTGTTTGGTGAATTGGAATGCGCGGGGTTAAAATTTCGTCTAACAACAAAGCCTATGACGCTCCGGGGGTCCAGACATGTGACTGTGCAAAATTTTGTCTCTATAGCTGATAGCTGTCGATTTTCCTCCCACACGTTTCCTTTCCCTTTTTTTCCCATTATGTAGATAGGGGCAAAATTGTTTGGTGAACTGGAACGCGCAGGGTTAAAATTTCGCCTCACAACATAGCCTATGACGCTCCCGGGGTCCAGACGTGTGACTCTGCAAAATTTTGCGGCTGTAGCTGCGACAGTGTAGATGCCAATCCCGGATATACACACATACATGCACACATACACACATTCAGCTTTATATATTAGATTATTGTTTATTTGTATAGCACCATTAGGTTCCATGGTGCTTTACATGTGCAAGGGCACATGAGCACAAGAACATAAAAAGACGACAATCAAATCGTACAGCTACAGTAGGGCAGAGGACCCTGTCCACGAGGGCTCACAGTCTATAAGAGACAGGTGGGGAGACAGTAGGAGGCGGACAGCTGAGCGTGAGATGGTGCGGTGGATCAGGTCTCATTGTATGATGTAGGTTTGTCAGAAGAGGGGGGTCTTCAGGATTCTCTTGAAGGTTCCTAGGGTAGGGGAGTGGCTGATGTGTTGGGGGAGAAAGCTCCAGAGTATGGTGGATGCATGAGAGAAGTCTTGTATGCGGTTGTGGGAGGAGAAAATGCGAGGGGAGAAGAGAAGGAGCTCTTGGGAGGAGCGTAGGTTGCGTGAGGGAAGGTATTGGGAGACAGTGTCGGAGATATATGGTGAGAACAGGTTGTGGATGTCTTTGTATGTCATGGTTAGGGTTTTCTATAAAAATGAGAATGCGCATAGGGTCTTATCCTCAATAGGAATCAAATCCCATACAGTGTGAAAACTGCTCACCTGATTTAGTTGTGAAGCCCACAACTAGCTTGATCGCTCAAACACAGCAGCAGCCGGGACCGCACTTCCACAATCGTGGGGGTGAAACTCTATATGGGACCAAGTGTCTTTCGGTCCGCGCCGCTGCTCCAATAAGTATCAAAAACACAGGAGTGCTTTGAAACAAGGTATCTTCAGTTTTATTTTCCGACGCGTTTCGGAGCTAACACCCAGCTCCTTCCTCAGGGAATGACCTGTCATGGTTAGGGTTTTGAACCGGGATCTCTGGGAAGTGGGGAGCCAGTGAAGGGCTTGGGGGAGACAGGGGAGTATCGGGAAGACAGGTGTATGAGTCGGGCGGTGGAATTGAGGATAGTTTGGAGAGGTGCGAGGGAGGTAGCGGGGAGGCTGGTGAGTAGGAGGTTACAGTAGTCGAGACGGGAGATGATGAGAGCATGGACAAGTGTTTTAGCAGTGTCATGGTCAAGGAAAGAGCGGATTTGGGAAATGTTTTTGAGCTGGAGTCGTCAGGTGGTGGCGAGGGCTTGGATATGGGGCTTGAAGGAGAGGGAGGAGTCGAGGATTACCCCCAGGCATGTGGCATGGGGAATGGGCAAAAGTGAGCAGTCGTTAACAGTGTTGAATAGGTCAGGTAGGGGGAGAGCAACTCGGGGGGAAGACGATGAACTCCATGTTTAATTTTAGGAAGTGAGCAAAGGAGAAGGATGAGATGGAGGACAAGCATTGCAGAATTTTGAATAGTAGGGAGGTGATGTCAAGACCAGACAGATAGAGCTGGGTGTTGTCGGCACAGAGGTGGTATTGAAGGCCGTGAGACTCAATGAGTTGGCCTAGGTCGAGGGTGTATATGGAGAAGAGTAGTGGTCCCAAGACCGAGCCTTGGGGAACCCCAACAGATAGGGGGTAGGGTGAGTAGGAGGTGTGGTAGTGAGTGACGCTGAAAGTTCGGTCCATTAGGTAAGAGGAGATCTAGGAGAAGGTTAGGTCAGTGATGCCAAAAGATTCTAGAATTTGAAGGAGGAGAGAATGGTCGACGGTGTCAAAGGCGGCAGAAAGGTCAAGGAGGAGGAGGACGGAGTAGTGTCACTTACTTTTGGCAGTCAGTAGGTCATTGGTGACTTTGGTTAGGGCTGTTCAGTGGAGTCGGAAACCAAATTGTAGAGGGTCAAATAGGGAGCAGGAGGAGAGGTGGGAAGACAGTTCGGAATAGGTGTGTTGTTTAAGAAATTTTGAGGTGAAGGGGGAGAAGAGATATGGGGCGGTAGTTGGAGACTGATGCAGAGTCGAGGAAAGGTTTTTTGAAGATGGGTGTGATCAGGGCGTGTTTGATGGATGAGGGGAAGACTCCGGTAGTGAGTGATATGTTGAAGAAATGGGTTAGGGCAGGGATGAGGACTGCAGTGAGGTTAGGGATGAGGTGAAAGGGGAGTGGGTGGATGGTGCAGGTGGTGAGGTGTGATTGTGCTAGAAGGGAGGAGAGGTGATCTTCTGTCATGATTGAGAAGCTTTCTTTGGATGAAGAGGGTTGGGAGGTAGAGAGGGAGGGCCGAGGGGACAGTGGATCGAAGCACCTTCTGGTTTTGTCGATCTTCTGTTTGAAAAAGGCGGCAAAATCGTCGGCAGAGATGAGGGGAGAGGGAGGAGGTGCAGGGGAATGGAGTAGAGAGTTAAAAGTTTTGAATAGTTGCTTGGGGTTGTGGGACAGGGCGGTTATTAGAGAAGAGAAGTAGGCTTGTTTTGCAGCGGGTGAGTGCAGTCTTGAAGTCATTGAGGGACTGTTTGTACAGGGCGAAGTGCGCTACGGAGTGAAATTTCTTCCATCTCCACTCAGCCGCCCTTGATGTCCGTCATAGTTTTTTAGTGAAGGTGGTGAGCCAGGTTTGTCTGTGTGCGTGGATTTTGTTGTATGAGAGAGGGGCAGCCTGGTCAAGGGCTGTAGTGAGAGTGGTGTTTAGAGGGTGGTGGCAGCCTCAGCGTCTTGAGAGGAAGCTAAGTCTGAGAGGGGAGGAGGGACTCATAAAGTGAGTGGAAGTCAATGAGTTTAAGGTTTCTACGGGAATGAGGGATTTTCCAGAGAGTGGGGAGCGTAGTAGGAGGGGAGAGGGAGGGGAAGGTCAGCAGGTTATGGTCGGAAAGGGGGAGGGGTGAGTTTGAAAGGTCAGTGAGGAAACAGAGGCGGTTGAAGTCAAAGTCTAGTGTTTGGCCATCATTGTGTGTGGCTGAGGTGGACTATTGGGAGAGGCCGAAGAGGAAGTTAGTGATAGGAGTCTAGAGGCAGCGGTGTGGGTGGTGTCAATGGGGATGTTGAAATCACCTATCATGATGGTGGGGATGTCGGAGGTGAGGAAGTGGAGAAGCCAGGTGGTGAAGTGGTCGAGAAAGATGGAGGAGGGTCCTGAAGGGGCGGTAGACAACAGCCTGTTGGAGGTTGCAGGGGGAGAAGATGCGGACGGAGTGCAACTCGAAGGAGGGGAGGGAGGCAGAGGGCAGCGGTGTAATTGGGGTGAAGGAGCAGCTGTTGGAGATGAGTAGGCCGACACCACCACCGGGGTTGTTGCTAGGGCTGGTGGTGTGGGAAAGAGTGAGTCCGCCATTGGAGAGGGCAGCAGGGGAGGCTGTGTCAGAGGGGGTGAACCATGTTTTGGTGATGCCAAGGAAAGAGAGTTTGTTTGAGATCACGAGATCATGGATAAATGAAAGTTTTTGCATACCGAGCAAGCGTTCCAGAGTGCACCAGGTAGGGGAATTGGGGGTGGGGGGGGCTGGGGGGAATGGGTGTAGGGTTATGATGTTTGCGAGTGTTTGTAATGGGGAGTGGGTATGAGGTAGAAGTGACTGTGGGGATGTGGTGGGGGGACCAGGACTAGGGGAAATGTTGCCAGAAAGTAGGACGAGCAGGGAGAGGGTAAGAAGGTGGGGGCAGGAGAGTTTATGTGGCTGGCATGCATGTTTGGAAACAAAGGATTGAGTGTGAAGGAAATGTTCAGAGGAGTGGTTGAGATGGCTAGGTAGGATGGAGGGCGAGAGTGTTAATTTGTTACTGGGAGGAGGGATGGGAGGAGATATTAGGAAGTGGAGTAGGATAGGAGTGAAAGTGAAGAGAAGGGGAAACATTATATAGAAGTATCAGGGATATAGGATGCAGTGGGGGTGAGAGGTGGGAGTTGGGAGCTGATGGGATTGGGTGTAGCAGGAAGGTGAACAATGTGTTGGAGTCGCGTCAAGACAAGAATAAGTGTGCAGCACCCAGCCAGGATGATGCCCAGCACATGGGGATGAGATGGGCAGCTGGAAGAGGAGGCGCACTCAGGGAGTAGGCGTAGTGAGGGGTCGGATGCAGCGAGAAGGGAGTGCAGTGATGACAGAGGTTCACCAGGACAGACAGTCACACAGTTCATAGGGATGAGGTGAAGCAGGGGGATGAAATGCAGTTGGGAACAGGTGTAGCGGGGGTGGGGGGGAAATCAGCTGCAGCGGGGAGCAGAAACAACCTCCGTGAGGAGGAGATGCAGCCGGGGGATGAGATGGAGGCAGGGGTCAGTAGCAACAGGGGGACAGGTGCAACAGGAGGATGTGCACAGCAAATGAAGTCCAGGCAAGTCCAGGCAAATACAAAGCACGTAGGGATGAGATGCAGCCAGGGATTAGGTGCAGCCAATAATCGGATGCAGCGGGGGATGTGCAGTGCAAAGGAAGTCTTACAAAGTCAAACAGATGCACAGTACTTGGGGATGGGATGCAGCTGGGTGATGAGATGCAGCCAGGGTTAAGTTGCAGACAGAGTCGCACACAGTCCAGATGACTGCAAAGCACATATGGATGAGGTGAAGCAGGGGGATGAGATGCCATCAGGGTTCAGGCGAGCAGCGGAAGGATGTGCAATATGAATGAAGATATACAGTGCCTTGGGAAAGTATTTGGCCCCCTTGAACTTTTCAACCTTTTGCCACATTTCAGGCTTCAAACATAAAGATATAAGTTCTAATTTTTGTGAAGAATCAACAACAAGTGGGACACAATCGTGAAGTGGAACAAAATTTATTGGGTATTTCAAACTTTTTTAACAAATGAAAAACTGAGAAGTGGAGCAATATTATTCGGCCCCTTTACTTTCAGTGCAGCAAACTCACTCCAGAAGTTCAGTGAGGATCTCTCAATGATCCAATGTTGTCCTAAATGTTAATGATAAATAGAATCCACCTCTGTGTAATCAAGTCTCCGTATGAATGCACTTGCAGTGTGCAAGCGATCATATTGAAATGGAAGGAGTATCAGACCACTGCAAATCTACCAAGACCCGGCCGTCCCTCTAAACTTTCATCTCGTACAAGGAGAAGACTGATCAAAGATGCAGCCAAAATGCCCATGATCACTCTGGATGAACTGCAGAGATCTACATCTGAGGTGGGAGAGTCTGTCCATAGGACAACAATCAGTCATAGACTGTACAAATCTGGCCTTTATAGAAAAGTGGCAAGAAGAAAGCCATTTCTCAAAGATATCCATAAAAAGTCTCATATGAAGTCTGCCACAAGCCACCTGGGAGACACACCAAACATGTGGAATCAGGTGCTCTGGTCAGACAAAACCAAAATCGAACTTTTTGACCACAATGCAAAACGATATGTTTGTCGTAAAAGCAACACAGCTCATCACCCTCAAAACACCATCCCCACTGTCAAACATGGTGGTGGCAGCATCATGGTTTGGGCCTGCTTTTCTTCAGCAGGGGCAGGGAAGATGGTTAAAATTCATGGGAAGATGGACAGAGCCAAATACAGGACCATTCTGGAAGAAAACCTGTTGGAGTCTGCAAAAGACCTGAGACTGGGACGGAGATTTATCTTCCAGCAAGACAATGAAACCAAACAAAAAGCAAAATCTACAGTGGAATGTTTCAAAAATAAACATATCCAGGTGTTAGAATGGCCAAGTCAAAGTCCAGACCTGAATCCCATTCGAGAAACTGTGGAAGGAGCTGAAAACTGCTGTTCACAAACGCTCTCCATCCAACCTCACTGAGCTCGAGCTGTTTTGCAATGAAGAATGAGCAAGAATTTCATTCTCTCGATGTGCAAAACTGATAGAGACATACCCCAAGCGATTTGCAGCTGTAATCGCAGAAAAAGGTGGTGCTACAAAGTATTAACTCAAGAGGGCCCAATAATACTGCACTCCCCACTTTTTAGTTTTTTATTTGTTAAAAAAGTTTAAAATTTCTAATAAATTTCATTCCAGTTCATGATTGTGTCCCACTTGTTGTTGATTCTTCACAAAAAAATTTGAATTTATATCTTTATGTTTGAAGCCTGAAATGTGGCAAAAGGTTGAAAAGTTCAAGGGGGACAAATACTTTCACAAGGCACTATATCGAATCCAGACAGTACACAATGCTAAGGGATGAGATGCAGCCGAGGGTCGGGTGCAGCCAGGGGGTCAGATGTAGCGGGAAGATGTGCAGTAGTGGAGGATCGCGCAGGGAGCAGGCTGATGATGGTTGTCGGCAGGGCCGGCGATGATGCGTGGTAGGCTCGCCGGCTTTATTTACTTGATGTCTCCAGGTCCTGCAGCAGGGTGAGAGCGGGTCACTGGAGGCCAACTTGGCCTGTGGTACTTGGCTGCAGGGTGGTCCCTGGAGTATAGCTTGGGCTGTGTTACTTGGAGGCAGACTTTGCCAGAGCTACGTGGCCTCGGCTTCAGGCCTGAACTGGAGGCCACGGATCGGGCCTGAAGTGCAGGCCGCACGCGAGCTCTGGCAGTCTGACAAAGGGTCTCACTCCACCGTGGCACACAGATTCCCGGGGTGGAGTCTCCAGTATCGCGGCCTTGCAGGTAACCACCAACAGGAGCTGTAGAGGGGAAAGTGGGCCTCCTGCGCTCGCTGGGTCCTCAATGGGGGTGTTCTCGGGTCACTTCATAGCGCCTGGGGAGAGTGGGCGGATTGAGTGTGGTGGACCTTGGGGGACCTGCCAGCAAGCTCACACCCAGGGTTCGGATCCAGGGATGGTTGGGGGAGCCGGGAGCTGGTCACAGAAGATCTCACCTCTAGTAGGTGTTTCGGGTCCCGGGCAGCACAGCACGCCGAGTGCAGATGTTATAGGTGGTAAAGGGATCCAAACTGCTCTGATGTGAGGGCTTGATGACATGGATTAGCCTCGGATGCAGTCGAATTGGGAGGAGGGCACTTTCGTGCATCACATGCATGAACCATCCCATCCACATTTGAGAATTTAGATGCAGAGTAGGGAACCAAATAGCCAACATTAAGAACAAGATAGATACCCCCTTGGCCAGGCATAAGAACAACCAACAAGGTGAAGACATCAGGATTTTGAACTTTATGAATATTGAGTTTGTGCACAGACCAATAAGAGGGGATAAAAAAAGAGAAGAAAATGATTCTGCACCACCTACCGAGTCATAAAGCAGCTGGGATATCGGCATAAAGTAACGGACAATATCGCTGTTAGAGTTGCAAATGGCAAACAGGGGGTGCTCACTCAGCTTTAGACTTATTAACACATTGCAAAAATCGAAAAAGTTGCACTTACCCTGTTCTTGCCTTAGGCTAAGGTCACACATGTGTCTCAGGGCTATGCAGATCCTGATCCAGTTGTGAGCTTTCAAAGAGCTCAAAACTGGATCAGGAAATGCTCCCCATAGGAGCCCATTATGGTAACCGGATTGCTTTACATGCAATCCGGTTACCGGCTCAGGATCTGCAGCCTGCGCTACAAGTCATGCAGGCTGCAGTTTTCGGAGCAGTTCTGGCAACTGTAATGCGGTAATCGGATTGCTCAGGATGAACAAAGTGTTAAAAGTGTAATAAAACATTACTTATTAATATTAGCTGTGGGCAACATGTCTCTAAGGGGTGCCCACCCCCCTAGAGACATGCTTTCCACTCCTGTGGGCATCTGAGGGGTTAATAAGCCCTTTACAATACAGCCGGCTATTGTCGGCTTTGTACAAATATATGAATGAAGCCGCAGCTCCCCTGACAGTAGAGCAGATACTGTACATAATGTACGCTGTCCAGGGTCCTGTAACCATTAACATTAGGTCTATCGGGGTGCGGCAGCAGAGATGAGCAAAGTATACGGTAACCGCATTGCTCCGGATTACACATCCGGAGCAATCCGGTTACCACATTGCGCTTCCCAGCACACATTTTGGCAAAAATATGTGTGTGAAGACAATTGCGTTCACCGCATCTGGATCTGGATGTGGTGAACGCAATTGCCTGTCCAAATGTGACCCCAGCCTTAAAATAACTTCTTTATTGCATGTCCTTAAAGGGATCCTGCATGATCCACCCTCTCTCTGTCTGTGCTGATGTGATGTGGAGCTGAAGGTAGGACTAATGATTTGCATTCTATGAGTGACAGAGAGGGGGAGGGCAATACCTGCACAAACAAAGCATACAGACAGAGAGAGGGTGGATCATTCAGGCTGCAAAACAGCACGCCCTAAGAGCTAAAGTATATAGCCCCTGCTAATTATAATTGTATCGCCCCAGGGTGTGGGTACTTGGGTGTCAGGCGGCAAAGGGGTTAATTGTGTCACGGGGAATGGCGGCCGAGCCTGATCCCGTATCCTGGGGTCTATTCTCTTGAAAAGGGGTATTTACAAGGGAGTATGTACAAGTTTATAGTTGTCGTGACGCCACCTGCAGTATCTGGTGAGATGCTACCAGTGCCGCCACAGTCCTCCAGAGGTCGTTGGTATTGTGGCAGTGATGGTATAGTCCTCTGCAGGCAGGACTGCGACCTCCGGGGCAGCGATTCTGTAAGGAAAATGGGTTCATGCAAAGAAAGATGTAGCAGAGTCGAAAGTCACTTCACCGGGTACTTTACTGCAACTTACAGTTCATTACAGTTCTCAGTGCTGTTACAGTCATATGAAAAAGTTTGGGCACCCCTCTTAATCTTACTCTTTTTTTTTTGTTTAAAATTGTTTTTTTGCAACAGCTATTTCAGTGTGATATATGTAATAACTAATGGACACAGTAATATTTCAGGTTTGAAATGATGTTTATTGTACTAACCAAAAATGTGAAATATGCATTATTTCAAAATTTGACAGGTGCCAAAGTATGGGCACTCTTCTGCTTCTGATTTTCATGATTTGAATACTCCTAACTACTTTTTAATGACTTACTGAAGCACTAAATTGGTTTGGTAACCTCATTGAGCTTTGTACTTCATAGCCCGGGCTATCCAATCATGAGAAAAGCTATTTCAGGTGTCCACTTGCAAGTTGTTCTCCTAGTTGCATCTTCTCTGAGGAGTGGCATCATGAGCTCCTCAAAACAGCTCTCAAATGATCTGAAAAAAAAGATTGTTCAACATAGTTGTTCAGGGGAAGGATACAAAAAGTTGTCTCAGAGATTTAACCTGACAGTTTCCACTGTGAGGAACATAGTAAGGAAAAGGAAGACTACAGGGACAGTTCTTGTAAAGGCCAGAAGTGGCAGGCCAACAAAAATATCCGAAAGGCAGAGAAGAAGAATGGTGAGAACAGTCAAGAACAATCCACAGACCACCTCTAAAGACCTGCAGCATCATCTTTCTGCAGATGGTGTCACTGTGTATCGGTCAACAATACAGCACACACTGCACAAGGAGAAGCTGTATGGGAGAGTAATGTGAAAGAAGCCGTTTCTGCATGCTCGCCACAAACAGAGTCGCCTGAGGTATGCAAAAGCACATTTGGATAAGCCAGTTTAATTTTGGAAGAAGGTCCTGTGGACTGATGAAACAAAGATTGAATTGTTTAGTCATACAACAAGGCATTATGCATGGCGCCACAAAAACACATCATTCCAAGAAAAACACTTGCTAGCCAGTGTCAAATTTGGGGGCGGGTCCATCATGCTTTGTGGCTGTGTGGCCAATGACGCCACCGGGAATCTTGTTAAAGTTGAGGGTCGCATGAATTCCACTCAGTATCAGCAGATTCTTGAGAATAATGTTCAAGAATCAGTGTCAAAGCTGAAGTTGCGCCAGGGATGGATCTTTCAGCAAGACAATGATCCAAAACACCGCTCCAAATCTACTCAGGCATTCATGCAGAGGAACAATTACAATGTTCTGGAATGGCCATCCCAGTCTCCAGACCTGAATATCATTGAACATCTGTGGGATGTTTTGAAGCGGGCTGTCCATGCTCGGCGACCATCAAACTTAACTCAACTGGAATTGTTTTGTAAAGAGGAATGGTCAAAAATACCTTCATCCAGGATCCAGGAACTCATTAACAGCTACAGGAAGCGACTAGAGGCTGTTATTTTTGCAAAAGGTGGATCTACTAAATATTAATGTCACTTCTCTGATGAGGTGCCCATACTTTTGCACCTGTCAATTTTTGAAATAATGCATATTTCACATTTTCGGTTAGTACAATAAACCTCATTTTAATCCTGAAATATTACTGTGCCCATCAGTTATTACATGTATCACACTGAAATCGCTGTTGCAAAAATCCAATTTTAAACAAAAAAAAAAAGAGTAAGATTAAGAGGGGTGCCCAAACCTTTTCATATGACTGTTGGTGTTACAATGACAAGTGGCTACGGGTGGCTACAAGCGGATCTTTGGTAGATAGACGGAACCCCCTTTATGTGCCTTTCTTGTTCCTTTTCTTCCCTTGCTTCCCAGTAGCAGTGTGAAGCCTGATCTCATATGGAGTAAATCTGACCTGCTGCTGTCTTTCTTTACTTCCCTTGCTCCCATCGGGTGAATCTTCTGTTGATCACCGCAGTTGGGCGTTGCGGTGTCTGATTCCCCTCTAATTCGTGCTTAGGAATCAGGGCCATATCTGGAGATACCCCCCTTCTACGGATTTTCTGCAGGACGTGAAGGTTCCTACAGGTGTGGGCTCCGATACCTGGTTTCTTTCCGTGAGTGAGCTCCCTCCGAGCTTCTTACTCCCTTCTCTCTTCTGTCTGGGATCTGTACTTTTTTTTCCTGGGTCCCTCAGCCGAGGAGACCCTCCTTCGTGCCTCAGGCTCCCTACCTGAACTCTCCTAGCTCTCCAACCCGGAGGCCAAGGCAGATGGGCTGACCGACCTCCTTTGTCCCTCAGGCTTCCCGCCTGGATGCTCGGCTCCTGCCCTCGCTAGCTGACCTCGCCTCAGACCTCTGACCTCAGACCTTTCTAGTTCCCCCTATGGCGACTATATACTCTCCCAGGTTCTCTCCCACTGCCTGTGTTAATTTGGGATGTGGGTTTAGGGTCCCGCCTACCATCATAAATCCACTTGCAGTGGGGATCTCTGCACTGCTTTTATGGGTGCCTTAACCCCTTTGTGGCACCTACATAGTGGGGTGCCACATACCCCCTTGATGGAACATACTCATCCGCGAGTATCACACTTGTCTATGGGAGGTGAAAACATTTTTTTTTATATATTTTAATACCAAAGGGTAACTATATACATCAAGCAAGCTTAAATTTCTTCCCATTGCTGGGAGGCGCATTTTATAACGTTTCACACATATAAATACACACAGACATTACTACTTCAGCTCAACAGGACCGGTACTAGGTATGCGGGCTCAGTGGTAATCTATAGTTCAGCACAGTCCAGTGTGTTATCACCGCTGGGCCGCTATTCATTGGCACACATCATCAAACAAAGGGACAGTTCAAATAAAAGTCTTTAGGGTCAACGGGGACACACTCTTCATGATAAACAGAGATGACTGTTCCAGTTTTGTGCAATTCAATAGGAAGTGGGGGCTGAGCTCGGGCTTCATCCCGTAATCTCCTGGTGGCTTGTTCTCTTTGGTACCAGTCCTCCCGCCGCCGCTGCATCGCTACCTGGTCTCGCTCATCCCCGGCTGGCCGGGTACACTGTAGTGACTGATACTGTGGGGGTGGTGAACTGCTGCTGGAAACTCTCAGTGTTGCACACATCTCCGCGGAGCTTAGGATGGCAGGAACTCCTTGCTGGTGCCGCTGCCACGTGGTCCACCAATCTGCTTCTAGAGTGCTCCTCCCGAGGCTCCGTCTGGTTCTTTGTCGTCGTCGTCATCATAAAGCTCCTCAACTTCCACATCTCGTGCTGTGGGTGGTTGAGCTGCCTCCAGCTGGAGACAACTGCTGGCCCGGGAGGATGGTGGAGTCGGGGGCTCGGTCTGGGTCCCCATGTCCCGGGTCTGGATGGGTGGTGGTAAGGAGGCACGGTATTCTTCTACCGCTCGTTTTGCTATTGCCGACTCCTGTGCCTCGCGGGCCATCCTCCTTGCAGACAGCTTGAAGGTCCACTTGGCACTCCACCACCGAAACACCCAAGTCAGTGTTTGCTCCATTTCCTGGCAGAGACGGGAAAATGCATCCCGCCAGTAATCAGCGTCGCCTTTGATGGTTAAGAGGGACGCTGCTGCTGGGTCGACGCGGGTCTGCTCCTCCAACTCTCGCACAACATCTCTCCACCAGGGTGCTGCCATGCTGCCAGGTACGATGGAGTCTAATGGCTTCTGTCCTTCTGTTCTGGTTTTTCCAGCTATGGGCGGCCACTCCCTGGGAATTTCCTGTGGGCCGCCCTCCTGATTGATTGATGGCAAAAGGGCGGCCACACTTTTTGGCTCCTCCGTCTAGACCCTCCTTCTTCTAGGAGCTGAGGCACGCCCCCGGGCCTGCACATGGTGTTTACTTCATGGCTACGGCGCCATCTTGGGTCCTCGTGCAATAATTGTGGGAACCCATTTTTGGCGCCTAGCAAAGGCAGAAAAAGTCAATTTTAAGTCCAAGTTCAAAGGTGCACAGTACCCGGTGGTACCGGGCACAGGATCCTGTTCGTGATGCCAGAAAGAGACTGCACCGCCCCAGGGTGTGGGGTACTCGGGTGTCAGGCGGCATAGGGGTTAATTGTGTCTCGGGGAATGGCGGCCGCGTCTGATCCCGTATCCTGGGGACTATTCTCTTGAAAAGGGGGAATTTACAAGGGAGTATGTACAAGTTTATAGTTGTCATGACACCACCTGCAGTACCTGGTGAGATGCCACCAGTGCCGCCACAGTCCTCCGGAGGTCGGTGGTATTGCGGCAGTGATGGTATAGTCCTCCGCAGGCATGACTGAGACCTCCGGGGCAGCGATTCTGTAAGGAAAATGGGTTCATGCAAAGAAAGATGTAGCAGAGTCGAAAGTCACTTCACCGGGTATTTTACTGGAACTTAGCAGAGTCATTACAGTTCTCAGCTGAAAGCAGATGTTTGGTATATAGACGGAACCCCCTTTATGTGCCTTTCTTGTTCCTTTTCTTCCCTTGCTTCCCGTAGCGGTGTCAAGCCTGATCTCATATAGAGTAAATCTGACCTGCTGTTACTGCTGTTGCAAGCATGTGCCAAATGTGTATCTCAGTCATGATCTATCATATCTAGGGACCACATCTTTACGTTACATGGTCACAAATAGGTTAAAGGATGTGTGAATGCCATTTGCTTTATTTCTGCCATGTTTCTTAACCAGGTGAGTTAACTGAAGGTTTATATTAACAATTTGTTGTTCATTACTCACTGAATGGTCAACCAAACCAAAACTATAAAATGGCACTAGAACATCCAAACTGCTTTGTTGTGTTTAACACATGCATATGCACACTGCTCTTTAATTTGTGGCTCTCCACTTGCTTCTACACTGCATGCGGCTGTCAGGGCAGTTTCATGGCAGGTTCACTGTTTCACTATTGCAGAGATAGGATCAGAGTCAGTCTTTTGCTGCAAATGTTCATGTCAATTTCCTTAAATAACAGGAAGCTAGGCTAGGGTCACACTTGGAAGGCTAATTGCAGTTACCGCAACCAGATCCGGATGCGGTAATCGCAAGTGCCTTCAGACACATTTTGCCTGCAAAATGTGCTACTAAATCCGCATGCGGTATCCAGATTGCACCTTAATGTTGATTCTGGTTGGCGGATGCGGATGCGGATCTTCCCCGGTTTTCCTGCATGGGTTTTGAGGCGGGGAATGAATTCGACTAAAATCGGATTCTCCCGGATTCACCGAGATCCAGCTCAAACCGGCGCTCATTGACTCCTATGTTATTGTGTGTCAGATTGCGCCGGATCTGACACAATACGGGACAATCCGATTTTGTCCGTGTTGTGCACTGTGGTTTATGATCCGGGTGCCGCAACCCAGCTCCACTCACATTTGCGGTTTACATTTCAAAACTGGAATACGGATGAGAAAACTGTGCGAAAACTGTTGCCTGCATGATTTTTACCGCAGGCAACGAAACCGGATGTATGTAGTGCAATCCTGTTTTATAATGGGCTCCTATGGGCTGCGGATCCTGATCCGGTTTTGAGCTTTTTGACAGCTCAAAACTGGATCAGGATCTGCATTTTCTAACGCAAATGTGACCCTAGCCTTAGAGTCTCAAATAACCCTCGTGGCCAATTTGAAAATTGCAGTATTTCTTTTTTTTAACTGTAGGTAGTGATATGGAAAAACAAAACATTACCAAAAAGAGTTTCAACATTCAAACCTGAACCCGAAGAAGGCAAAGGACCATTTTTTGATTGCATATTCCCTTTAGGCTAGGGTCACACATGGCAGTCCGTTTTTCTGCCTTTCCAAAAACTGATTTTGTTTTTGGAAAATGCCATGTTTGCATCTCAAAAACGCTATGCGTTAACGTATGCTACCTATATGTACTATGCGTTAACGGATGCGTTTCCCATAGGGCCTCATGTTAAAAAAAACACTATGCGTTTTTTTACTGCACCCAAAAAGACTGCTAGCAGCATTTTTGGTGGCCGTTACAAAACCGCATAACATTTTTTAAGTGCACTTTAGACAATGAGTTTTTTGCATTGGAGCCTATGGATCTGTTAACAGATCCGTTTTTCACAAAATTCTAAAATGAAAAATGGATGCTTTTAGCGGATCCAGGACTCATGTGTGACCCTAGCCTTAGTAAAGTTTACAACATTTTTTATTAGCCTTGTCTAAGGTAATGAAGTTATTAAAGCGAACCTGTCACCCCCCCCGGGCATCAAAAGCTATAATAGCCACCTTCTGCAGCACTAAGGCTGCATTCTGAGAAGGTGGCTATAGGCTTTTGATGCCCTTTATAGTATGAAATATCAAGTTAGGTAAATGCTCACTCTTCTGAAGACCGAAGACCGGGAGGCGGGGTTTCACGCTCCTCCGGCCCGCCCCTCTTGTCAGTCATTGTGCGCGCCTGCTGCTGCCTCCCCTCAGTGTGGAAAATGAACGCGCGTCTCCATTCTCCTGTATGGAGCCGCGCATGCGCTGTGCGCCCGGTGTCCAGGATGTCGACACCGGGCGCACAGCGCATGCGCGGCTCCGTGCATGAGAACAGAGACGCGCGTTCATTTTCCACACTGAGGGGAGGCAGCAGCAGGCGCGCACAATGACTGACAAGAGGGGGCGGGCCGGAGAAGCGTGAAACCCCGCCTCCCGGTCTTCGGTCTTCAGAAGAGTGAGCATTTACCTAACTTAATATTTCATACTATAAAGGGCATCAAAAGCCTATAGCCACCTTCTCAGAATGCTGCCTTAGTGCTGCAGAAGGTGGCTATTATAGCTTTTGATGCCCGGGGGGGGTGACAGGTTCACTTTAAAGAACATGGCTATCTGAGTCTACTAACCAGGCACCATCATGATAATGATATGCAGTACTTAATTTTGTTTTTCCACCAATCTTAAAGTGACTGTGGGCAGCAGTTACTGAAGTCTTTAGTGTGCATGAAAATGGAAGTGTCTACAGATTGCACCATAGGGTTTTGGCACAAGAGTGGAAAAAGTATCCTCAATACTGTTTTCTGCACTTTTTATCATTTCACCCTATTATTACCCCAGCATTCTACTTTTACATTATAAATTCAGTGCTTACTGATTTACCGTATATACTCGTGTATAAGCCGACCCGTGTATAAGCCGACCCCCCTACTTTTGCCCCCAAAACCTGGGAAAATCTATTGACTCGTGTATAAGCCGAGGGTGGACCCTAGCACAAGTATACAGCCCCCAGCAGTGTGGTATACAGCAGCCCCAGAGGTATATACAGCAGCCGCCCCAGTGGTAGTATACAGCAGCCCCAGAGGTATATACAGCAGCCCCAGTGGTAGTATACACGCAGCCCCAGTAGTTTTTACAGCCCCAGTGGTATATACAGCCCCAGTGGAAGTATACATGCAGCCCCAGTAGTATATACAGCCCCAGTGGTATATACAGCCCCAGTGGTAGTATACACGCAGCCCCAGTAGTATATACAACCCCAGTGGTATATACAGCCACAGTGGTAGTATAGATGCAGCCCCAGTAGTATATACAGCCCCAGTGGTATATACAGCCCCAGTGGTAGTATAGACGCAGCCCCAGTGGTAGTATAGACGCAGCCCCAGTAGTATATACAGCCCCAGTGGTATATACAGCCCCAGTGGTAGTATAGACGCAGCCCCAGTAGTATATACAGCCCCAGTGGTATATACAGCCCCAGTGGTAGTATACACGCAGCCCCAGTAGTATATACAGCCCCAGTGGTATATACAGCCCCAGTGGTAGTATAGACGCAGCCCCAGTAGTATATACAGCCCAAGTAGTATATACAGCCCCAGTGGTATATACAGCCCCAGTGGTAGTATAGACGCAGCCCCAGTAGTATATACAGCACCAGTGGTATATACAGCCCCAGTGGTAGTATAGACGCAGCCCCAGTAGTATATACAGCCCCAGTGGTATATACAGCCCCAGTGGTAGTATAGATGCAGCCCCAGTAGTATATACAGCCCCAGTGGTAGTATATACAGCCCCAGTGGTATATACAGCCCCAGTGGTAGTATACAGGGCCCCAGCAGTGGTAGTATACAGGGCCCCAGCAGGGCCCCCCTCATATTTTGGCGCCCCCACCTCACAGGATGGCCCCACCCGCATGCATCGCTGCGCATATACATTACCAGGATATCAGCTGTCACCCTCCGGTGGCGGATCGCGGCTCCTGGGCTCCAGGCTCCATCTGTGTCTTCCTGCTTTGTGGCCGCCGGGCTCATCGCGATGACGTCATCACGACGCCGGCCGGTCACGTGACAATCATGAAGACACAGATGAAGATGGAGCCCAGGAGCCGCGATCCGCCACCGGAGGGTGGCAGATGATATCCTGGTAATGTATATGCGCAGCGATGCATGTGGGGGGGGCCATCCTGTGAGGTGGGGGCGCCAAAATATGAGGGGGGCTGTATGACTCGCGTATAAGCCGAGGGGGGCACTTTTCAGCCCAATTTGTGGGCTGAAAAACTCGGCTTATACGCGAGTATATACAGTAATTATATCTGAGTAAATATTTTTACAAGATACAACAATAAAATTCTTTATTGTTCATCATTATTTGTATAAAAGACTTGTGTTTCTCAGTCAGCAATTATATATTCTTTTAACATTTAGTCACACTAAATATGCATGTGTGTATAGGCTAGTATCATGCTCAACAGAAGACTCATATATGTGAATATACTAAACTCTGCTTTGTGAGTGCTGAAGGTAGTATCTGATCTTCTTCTACTATGGACCCCATAAGGGTACCGTCACACTGTGCGACGGCACCGGAGATGCCGGCGGTGATTGGCGGGAGCGCGCACGTTCCCCATTTCCAGTGTCGCCGTCCCCCATTTACATGGGGCAACACCTCCAGCGACGTCTCAGCGATCTGACGGGCGGCATCGCCGCTGGAGTTTCTTAAAATTCCAGCAGCGATGTCTTAACATGGGAGCCTATGGCTCCTATCGCCTGGCAGATCGCCATCGGCCGTTTACATGGGGCGATGTGTACACATTGTCTCAGATCGGCTGCCTGGTTTCAGACCACTAAAAGGTGTCGCCATCGCCTAATTACATTAGGCAAAGCTGGGGAGATATCAGTGCTGATAGGCCACGCCCCTGCATCACCTAAGAAATCGGCGGTATCGTCGCACAGTGTGATGGTACCCTAACAGTTTTGCCCAGTTTCCATTGCAGATATCTGCACTGCCACATTGTACATTTATTGAATTAGGAACTAATGTCAATACTTTGCTACGGAGTACACCTAGATTGCAAATATATAAATGGATAATTTACAGAAATCAAGCAAGCTATGGAAAGGATTCAAAGCATATACTTTAATCGACTTTTATCCATTTGGACAAGGAAAAAGTTAAATGGAACCTGTCATGAATCAGAAACTGGTTGCATGTTGGCAGCTAGGTATATTTTGCTCTAAAATCCTCCAACATTTCACAGAAAATATTCTCATTAGCCAAGAGACCATAATCAGAGACAAAAAGGTGCAGCCTTTTCCCAGTGCTGCTAGTGGTAGTTGGCAGATCTCTCCCATAACAATAGACCTATAAAAAGAAGAAGTGCAAAATTGGTGTTATCTGGTAATGGGCTGAACAAACAACAATGTGATTGGTTAAGCTCACCTAAATGGGTTGTGAGTTGGTAACAACCACCACTTGAGTGTCATCCAATGATGTGTGCATATTTATCTCAAATAAAAGTATGGACCTGAGGCGGTCGACAGGGTAGGAGGTACTCGGATACTGGGACAGGGGGCTTGCTTCCATGGAGGAATCACGGCTGGTCGGTTCCCGGTTCCGTGCCCTTGACCCTCACTGGCGGGGCATGGAAGGGGGGGTGATGATGATGGGGGAATTGGTATCGTGACGCCTCTCCCTCAGTTTCAAGGGTAGGCACTCCCGAAGCCGTGCAGTCAGCCGCCAGGTCCTCCTCGACCTCCTGGATTACCGCTCCAAGTTTTGGGACTGCCATCTTTACCAGGCCGCACACGGGTAACGGATTCGCGGTCCCACCAGGCGTCTCGTTCTGACCTCCAGCCACCCCCTGTTTGATTTTTATAGTCCCGAACTGGTGCAGTCTGGTTCTCAGGTTGGTTGTTTGATAGCAAGGGGGGCGGGGAGACATTTTGGCGCCTCTTGTATGGCACTTCCCAGATGAGGGACCGAGGCACACCCCTGGGCCAGCACATTTTCAGTCACATTTCCAGGCCGCCATTTTGGGCCTACGCAGTGAAATGAAGTCCAGCAAATAAAAGTCCAATTTAAGGCGCACAGTACCCGGTTTTACTGGGCACGGGATCCTGTTCATGACGCCAGAACTGAGGAGGTCGACACGGTAGGGGGTACTCGGATACCGGGATAGGCGGTTGCTTCGATGGGGGGGGAAATCACGGCTGGTTGGTTCCCGGTTCCGTGCCCTGGACCCTCAGTGGTAGGGGATGGGGGTGATGGTGATGATGGAGGGGAAAGGAATGGTATCGTGACACCAACTGTGATACCTGGCAATGTGGATACCAGCGCTGCGGCCGGCCGCTGGGGTGATGGAGGTGCAGCTCAGAGTAGTACAGCTCCCCACAGGTGGAGTTTTACCTCAGGGCAGCGGGGCTGGATGAGGGAAGTTGTAGTTCTTACCCCTCTGATGATGCTGAGGCTCTCCGGGCGTCGGAGGAAAGGATCACAGACACTTATTCAACTCAAACGTCTCTTTACTGGTCCCGGGTGGATGACATAGTACACAGTCACAGTCTGATTGAATGGGGATGTAGCCACAGATTGTAAGGTGATCCTGTAGAGTCTGTTTATGGTCCCTTTTAATGGCTTTCAGGGTCTGTGTTCCTCTTTACCCTCTGTAACCACTTTGCAGAGCTCCTACGCCAGCCCAGGTGTCTGTTACAGTTAAGTACATTCGGTTCCTTACCAGTACTTTCCTTAAAGTGTCCTGGACCCAATTTAGGACTGAGGTTGAGGTGCAGTCTGTGATGCTATGACTACCTTCTGTCGGTCCCACAGCTTGTCGGTTTGCAACCAGGGATAGACCACTGATTGCCTCGGCTCTGGTATGCTGGTGTCGACCCCGGACTTCCCCAGCTGGCTCCAACAAGGCCTGGTTTGTCCGCTCTCTAAGAGGCGCCCTCCTGTCAGAACCTCTGTCAGGCATGTCCTCTCTGGCTGCCTTCCCAGCACTGTCTGACTAAAAATTAGCTCAACTGTCACTCAAGTCTCCCGCTCTACTCTAAGCTCCACCCCCTGGACCTACTGAATATACGGTCCCTATGCTAAGGGGGGCTAGTGTATGGGTGCTTTGGACAGACTCTATAAGGAAACCTCAAATCTATAGCTACAGAGGCACTACACCTTCTGTTTGAGGTGCAGTACCTCCCTGTGGCGCCTAGCCATAGGGCCCAACAGACCCAATTGTGCGTTGTCGAGTAATGAAGATGTCCTTGGTTTCTTCTACGGATACTTGATTGGCCTATGCATTTAATAGCTATTCAGCTCCTTCCTCAGGGCAAACATCCTCCCTTTTATTTTAATATAAGAAATATAGCAATAGACCTGACAATCACCTCTAGCAGCACTGGGAGAAGCCAGACTGGGGTGGCACTGTACTAGTCTGAGCTATTCCTTTGGTCCTCAGAAGGACCTTTGTGAAGTATTTCAGAGAAGGATATAAATGGCTGTAACCATGTAACAAGGCCCTAATTCACGTTGTTTGGGAAGCATAAATGAGGTGACAGTTTCCCATTAAAAATTCTTAGAAATCTTTATTTAACTGGAATAATGAACGTTTAAGAAAAACAGTTTTAAAGAACTGCTTACAGTTCCAATAAAACAAAAGGTTCTTACAATATAGCTCTGCCAGATGATGTTCTTACTTCATGTTCACGGCTGCCTGTGGTTTGAATACAAGTTCTTTACAGAGAGATAAATCACCTTCACCTTATCATTTCTATTTAAAATATCTTACAACTGACGGTTTTTAATGAGGAAACTGCCGGATCAGATATGATGAGCGTGGTCAGTTCAGATTTATCAATCAATTTGATCTCTTCATTCCTCATATACCCAGAGGACACGTTCAATGCCCAAGGACTGACAGCCGACCATGACTGCAGGGTATTAAAGAATCATTGACCTATAAACTCTGTGTTCACTAAAATCAAGTAATATAAAATCCTATTAAACTGTAGTAAAAGAATATCTTGATTTTACTTCTCAAGGATAACTGGGTACATGTCAATTATAAATACATACTCTTTACTTTCAATCAAATTAATATGGGAGAGATTGCTGATAAGTCTGTAAATTAATAATATCTTTAACATAAAATATCAAATAATCTTTCTTCATAAAATCTAGAATTTAGTGCAAAATATGGAGCCTAAAACCTTAGGATGCAGCAGCACTAAGTGTTGGAGAGAATCCTTTGATTTTTGATGTAGAAGATTTAACACAATGAAGCATGTTTGGAATTGAGCGTGCAATGTAACCTATTCTGTGCTGGAGCTTTCTGTGCATACATTAGACATTTGTATGTGTATTGATCATTCTGAAGGCTGGACAGCCCAGCAGATGTGATACCTACACAGCCAAATCCGAACTCCATGTATACGGAAAACATACAATTTAAAATAATAGTCTTTATTGTTTTATTACAAGGGTCCCCATACATAATGAATAGCTGTCAGTCAAACCATTACTTGACCAACAGCTATCTCTCCCAAGTCCTCATACACTGGAGTGCTTGTTCTACTCTTACATGCTTCCGCTACTTCTGATGGAGGCTTATCTCAATGAAAACAATCAGCTGCTCAAAATTGGACATGCTAGAGATACTTACTTCTCCCAACATCATCTGTCTGAGGAGAGTCAGAAAGTACCTATAATCCACTGACTGTTAGACAAACTGGTTCAGTCTACATTATTCTAATGTGTATGAGTGCATTTACAGTCTTTTTTCATTAAAGTAAGGATGTCTGTAAGTGTGCAAGCAGGCTCTGTTGCGGTTTGGGAAACATAAATCAGATAACAAGCTTTAATTTCCAAAATACATTTAAAGCAAACCTATCACCCACCCCCCAGGCATCTAAAGATACAGTAGACAGCTTCTGCAGCACTAAGGCTTCATTCTGAGAAGAATGTTATAGTATTTATGCACCCCAGATTCAATGCAAAAAAGAGTTTTATAAAATGTGTTCCAAAGCTGACCCAAGACAGGGAGGCGGGCTTTACCAGCGTCTATCTCCCTCCTCTGTGGTGTCAGTCATCTCTCTCTGCTGTGCAGGCACCGCCTCCTCTTCCAATATCACCGAGAATCTGGTGCCTGTGTAATGCCTCCCAGCCCCAGGCATGCGCAGTGCCCGCTGCTCAGAAACCTCCTGCCTCTCACTTCAGCTTTTCGCGCCTGCGTGGTCAGCCTCGCTGACTGATTGGCTGATTGGCCACCACGCACTGTAAATACTTTATAACACAATGCGGGGCAGGCTGACCACGCAGGTGCGGAAAGCTGAAGTGGGAGGCAAGTTTCTGAGCAGCGCGCACTGTGCATGTCCGGAGCCAGGAGGCACTAGGCAGGCGCCAGACTCTCGGTGATATTGGAAGAGGAGGCGGCGCCTGCACAGCAGAGAGCGATGACTGACACCCCAGAGGAGGGAGATAGACAAGGTAAAGCTTGCCTCCCTGTCTTGAGTCAGGTTTGGAACACATTTTATAATCTTTTTTGCATTGCTTCTAGGGTGTATAAATGCTATAGCCACCTTCCCAGAATGCAGCCTTGGTGCTGCAGAAGCTGGCTATTATATCTTTAGATGCCTGGGGGGGTTATAGGTTCACTTTAAAGTGTACACTTTAGACTAATGTCAGATGAAAATAGCTGATATTGGTGGACTCAGCCAACATTCTGTGTATGGGGACATTACAATTTTGCCCTGACAAATTATGTCAGAAGAGATAAGGATCTGGCATGTTCATGTCCAAAATGACTCTGACATCTGAGGGGTTCCCTTAAATCTTGAAAAATAAATTATCCTACATGTCAATGGAGCAGAGTTATCAATATTAACTAATCCCTAAATATTATAAACTTAAAAACAATCTTAAAATGTGCCAGTTTTATCACAGTTGTTCATGTTTTTTCATAAATCTATTTAGTTTTGAGACTACCTATTCTTAACTGACATGGTCTATAAATGGCTTGATCGAACGTGATCGAAATTATGTTGTCTATTTGGGTCCATAACGCCACAAGTTTTGCTTCATCCCATTTTAGGAATGCACCCCCTTTTCTGACAAGGCACAGAGAATGTCTACAACACATTAAAAATATGGGGAAGTCATGACAGACATTTTGGTCCAATCTACTCAAAAATTGTTATTTGTTTAGTTTGATAAGTGCGCACCATTTTCTTTTGTATCAGACTTCCTGAAGTCTTCAGTACAACCTACGCCGTACACTGCGGACACTTTTTACATGAGGACCTGTGCATGCTGCAAAATCTACAGGATATTATTTGTTGCTGTAGAAATTCTACAGTTTTTCATTTGGGACTTTGCACTAATCAAAAACAGTTAAAAGTAAAAAGCAACAATAAGTCACAAGACAGCATGAAAATTACTTACAATGCAATAAAAATATAATGAAATATTTTTACCAGAATTAACTAAAAGAAATTAGTAAATTATATATTTCGCATACAATGTTCTCTACATTCTGATGTGCCATAGAGTATGAAAGTTAACTAATCAGCGGGGAATTTTTCTTATAAAACTTGCAGATCTGTACTGCTGTTTGTCTGTGCTTATTATGACCCCAGATATTGGCAGCTCTATTTCATTTTTTATGGTATACAGTATGTAAGAAGAGGACCTTAATTAAATTCCTTTCCTCTACATAGAAAGTAATTCACAACTTCCAGCAGCTCTCTCCGGCTTTTATATGTAAGGAGTTTATTTGCATTACTGTGACTTTTCGTGGACAAACTGTGAGGCAGGAATACAAGAGTACCGAGGTTAAATTAGGAGAATATGTAAAAGACAGAGGGATCAGACAATATGGATAGTCGTAGGCCAAGTACAGAGTCGGATAATAGGTCAGAGCGCTTCAAAGACAAAAGAGGTAATCCAAGAGAGTATTCAAAATCAAATTTCTAGATCAGTTCAGCAAAGGATCAGAATAGCAGTCAAGAGGTACACACTCTACAGAGTTAGATAAGGCTGACAAATATATGACTCTTGCCAGACGGCTAGACAGCTAACTAATCACCCTAAACAGGCAACACACAGAGTAAAGCCAGCAGAGCTGGCCAGATTGGGTTGCTAAGCTGTTACTCACAGTACTGGCAGTCCAAAATATCTCTGCTACTGATTGGGCTTTCACTGACAAAACAGACAGCCCATCTTGCCCCTCATTCAATAGTATTTGTCAGCTGTCACTTGCTACATCCTTAGGACACTGTGAGTGATAAAATCGTGGCAGTACCCCCTATTCAAGGGGATGCACCAGACCCTCCATTTTCCTAGGAAACCTTGAATAAAAGGTCCTGTTCAAACAATCAACCTTCAGATCTCCAGCTGGAATCCAAGATCTCTCCTTGGGTCTGCGGCCTCTCAAATAAATTAGATATTGGAGGGAATTTCAGACTGTTCAAGAATCCATGATCTTCTATACCTCATAATCCAGACCTTCATTGCCTGAAACCAGAGGAGGAGAGGATGTGGGAGACTTTACTGAAGGAACAAACTCCTTTAATGGAGATCTGTGGAAAACGTTCAGAATACGAATGGTAATGTTTCAATCTAAAGGTCACCGAATTGACTACTTCCTGAATCTCATATAGGCCAAAGAATTTACGACCCAACTTCACTGATGGAACTTTAAATTTGAGATATTTGGATGACAACCAAATCTAATCCCCTACTTCAAGGACCTTCCAAACATTTTCGATTGTACTTCCTTTTTTGGATAGTCATAGCAACCACAATATTCTTTTAAACCTAAACTTCAGACATACCCAAGTATCCTTATGACAACCTCCTCTACAGTACACTCAAATTCACCAAAATGTTGATGAAAACCATAACTGTAAAAAAAAGTGAAGTTCAAGAAGACTGATTGACCCAACTATTAAATGCAAACTCAGCAAAGGTTACAAATTATTATTATTATTATTTATTTATATAGTGCCATTAGATTCCATGGCGCTTTACATATGGAATGGGGTAGATGAGGACAGGTACAATACAAATGGACAGTCAAGTCGCACAGGTACAGGAGGGGAGGGGAATCTGTCCATGAGGGCTCACAGTCTACGGGTACAAATGCAGACCAGTCCTCCTGCTAAGCGGCCACAAAACACAATAAAATTTGTTCCAAAAATTTGTTTGTCCTTTCTGTCTGAGCATTGGCAGAGGAAAATAACAAGTCAATCCCTAGTTTTCTTGACAAGGCTCTCCAGAATTTGGAGAAAATTAGAACCCTCCTTATCAGGCACAATATATTTAGTCAATTACAAATGAAGAAACCCTTGAACAGACTTAACACAAGAGAAAAGGGCGTCTGAACAGCTACCACATTAGAATTACATGAAACTCCACTTCACACATTATAATCAATAAAGCTATTTATAACCGACTTAATGAAAATTATGTTTTAATACAATATCATTAATCTTTACACATAAGTGAGTTCAAATATTGTATATACCGTAGTCAGTATAATGGTAAAATGAAGTAACCAGATGTTCACAAGAGAAATCTGCCAGATACACGCACAAAATAAATAAACTGCCATGAAAATCTACAAGAATTTTCCACTGATGGATATTCGTCAACTTCTTTTGTTTTATAATCTATAATCAGAACGATCTCACCAAGTTCACGGTTCCTTCAAGTGCTACTTGCTCACCGGTATGTCAGAGGGGAGGAGTAGGCATAAACGAACTCGCCCTGTCAGGGATTTGTCTGCCACCTTACGTTTTCACTCCCGCCCTGACAAGGACAGTTCACAGCTCACCCTAACTGTCACATCGGGCTCTTCAGGGGTATCACAGCACCCTATCACTTACTGGGCTGCATAGTACAATAGCCTCTCTAGCTAAAGTATGGGACTGGTAAACTACAGGGCCCCCCCTAGCTGAAGGCATATATCCTCACATCGTGCACATTCCCCCTTAGGTTAACCAATCAGGATCTGCTGTTAATGAGTGCTCACCTGGGGGCTGTTAGTGAGTGCCCACCTGGGGCAGTTCAATCCAAATCCCTCTCACCTGTTTGCCATTAGGATTCTGGGGCAGCAGAAAATTTCATTCAGCAAGAGGCGGTGACTCGACTTTGAATCTCTGTAATTCCTCTGGTGACGCCTCACGTGATTGCATCGGTGGATGACAGACCGCTGCAGGAGATCGTCACCAAAGTGACAGAGGAGGTGGAGGTGCAGATCGGGGCTCTACACCATGAAAAGATTGCCTTCTATGTCATGCCTGGTCTCTCCCATGCCCTGCTCCTCAGGCCTCCCTGGCTTGGGGTTCATGAACCTGTCCTGGACTGGTGCTGAGGGGACGTGCTGCAGTGGGGTCCTCTCTGCCATGAGAGATGCCTGACGTCTGTTCTGCCACCTGGTTCCCCGAAACCAGCTTCTGTTCCTCCTGGTTTACCAACTGCCTATTGGCAGTACGCGGATGTCTTCAACAAGACGGAGGCAGAGGTTCTCCCGCCTCATCGGCCGTATGATTGCCCTATTGATCTGGTTCCTGGTGCTACACCACCCAAGGGACGAATCTACCCGTTGTCTCCAGCCGAGTCACAAGCCATTTCTGAGTACATCACGAACAGCTTGGCTAGAGGCTTCATTCGAAAATCCACGTCCCCTGTTGGCGCTGGGTTTTTCTTTGTGAAGAAGGAGGGCACCCTTCGACCCTGCATAGATTACAGAGGCTTGAATGCCATCACCGTCAAGAACAAATACCCCCTGCCGCTGATTCCAGAGCTCTTTGACAGGCTCAAAGGGGCTCGCATCTTCACAAAATTAGACCTCCGAGGAGCATACAACCTGGTTTGCATACGTGCCAGAGACGAATGGAAGACGGCTTTCAACACCAGGGATTGCCATTATGAGTATTTGGTCATGCCGTATGGGTTGTGTAACTCTCCGACAGTGTTTCAGGAGTTCGTCAATGACATCTTTCGTGATCTGTTGTACACGTGTGTGGTTGTATATCTGAACGATATCCACATCTTCTCCCCAGATTTGTCCTACGGGACGTGCGGCAAGTCCTCCTGCGACTGAGGGAGAATCAGTTGTATGCCAAGATGGAGAATTGTGTCTTTGAGCAGACCTCTCTGCCCTTTCTTGGATACAGCATCTCTGACTTCGGATTACGGATGGATCCTGAGAAGCTCTCTGCCATGCTGAAGTGGCCCCGTCCTGTGGGGACTAAGGCTATTCAGTGGTTCCTTGGTTTTGCAAATTATTACTGACAATTCATTCCCCATTTCTCGTCCTTGATCAAGCCCATCACGGCTCTCATCTGTAAGGGAGCAAAAGCCTGCGACTGGACCCCAGAGGTTGAGAACGCCTTGTCCACCTTAAAGCGCTCCTTCTCCGAGACTCCTGCCTTGCACTGGCCAGAGGTAAACAGACAGTACATCGTAGAGGTAGACGCCTCCTCCATAGGAGCAGGCGCTGTCCTCTTCCAGAAATCCTCTTCAGTCACCTGCGGGTTTTTCTCCAAAGCATTCACCTCATCTGAGCGCAACTACTCTATTGGGGATCGTGAATTGCTGGCCATCAAATTGGCACTGGAGGAGTGGTGACACCTTCTCGAGGGTGCCGTTCATCCGTTCATTATCTACACAGATCACAAGAACCTGGCTTATCTCCAGTCCGCCCAGAGGCTCAACCCCGGCAGTTCCAGTGGTCCCTGTTCTTTGCCCGTTTCAACTTTGGACTGCACTTCCGGCCTGGCAGTAAAAATGTCAAGGCTGATGTTCTGTCAAGGTCCTTCCAGCAGTCGGATGTTGAAGAGGAGACCTTCCATATCGTCGATCCTACCAAGATAATCACCGTGGCTCCCTTACGTGTAGTCGGACTTCCGCTGGGGAAGAACTTCGCAGCACAGGATCAGAAGAGGGCGGTCTTGGCATGGGGACATTTGTCGAGAATTGCCGGTCACGTGGGAGTTAATAAGTTTCTCTCTTTAATCTCTCATCACTATTGGTGGCCTACTATTCGTCAAGACGTCCACGATTTTGTTGCTTCATGTCCGTCCTGTGCTAAAAATAAGGTGTTCAGAGAGTTACTGGTGGACGTCTACTGCCTCTCCCAGTCCCATTTACTCCTTGGCAACACATAGCTATGGATTTCATTACGGATCTACCCTGCTCCTCCAGCTGTACGGTCATATGGGTAGTCGTGGATCGCTTCTCTAAAATGGCTCACTTCGTTCCTTTGCCCGGTCTAGCATCTGCTCCTGAGTTAGCCAAGATATTCATCGAACAGATCTTCCGGCTTGATGGATTTCCTCGTCATATCGTGTCCAATAGGGGAGTTCAGTTCACTTCTTGGTTCTGGAGGGCGCTGTGCAAACTGTGAGGTAGCACCCGGGGAACCCGCTTGCATAACGACAACAACACGTGTTTATAAGTTAACCAATGTCTACCCGTTTATTTTCACATATTAATAAAATAACCCGGGGAGCATGTTTGACACATTGCACAATGATGATTATAAACACTTTACATAAATACACCATATATTTACATATAACATTACATAACACTTATTGCACATAACGTCTTATCGTAACCCGGAACCTGTAACCATCTCTCTGTCCCCTCTACTAACAGCTCCCATGGTGGCCACGGCCTCCGGCCTATATACACTTTATACATACATTTATCAGTTTACCCTATATATATATATCAACGATGACACCTCCGGGTTCAGAACAGGGATTGAGCAACCTGAGTACCGGGTATGTCATGTATCCCCAAGGGGCTCCTTCCTGGACGCATCTCAACCTACGTCCCGGTCAGAGTCTACCTGGTTCAACCATGGTGTCCCCACTCTAGGAGCCCTTTTTAACCCCTGCTTCTGACTCTCACTACATACGCTTCAACGGGCCCTGTGGGTCCCAATGGCGGTACCTGCCGCCTGGCTTTAATCACCCAGCCTGATGACTCCATATATATCCCGTAGTCAGGATTCCTGTCTGACCGGGTTCTTACACACAGTATGTGACCCATCCTATAAGCCACCATGGACCACACACGTCCATTCACATGCTCACAGCCCATCATATAGACATCCATGGACTGTGGCACATATGGCTCAGAAGAGGGATTGGCGAACCTTAGTATCCGGGACAACCATCCGTTACCCTACTATAGGAGCCCTATTAACCCCTGTATCTGACCTCTAGTACATACATTCGGTTCATCAGGACCTTTAACTGACTAAACTGAGTTGGTCCCAAGGGCGGTCTATGCCCGCCTGGCCCACTTCATACATCTGCCCCTATAGGGCTACATTCACTCGCTGGGTCTTTTTAAAAGCCATACAATACTGATACGGTTCAACAGGTCCTTCACGGAATAACTAGTCAGACCTAATCGCGACTACACTCGCCTGGCATGATTACACACAAGGTGCACAGTTCACACAAGCATTCAGGAACTGCTTTTCTGACCGGGCACGGATCCGGGTCTTGCTACCTGGGTCATGGGTACATCCAGCGCCCCCAAGGGCTCCTTTCCCAGACGTGTCTCAACCACACGCCCGGACCAGTATCCACCGGGTTCAGCCACGGCTTCCCCACTCCAGGAGCTGTCACAACCTCGGTCCTAAGCACCGGCATGGAGCTAGCATGCTCCTATCATACACACAGAGCCTTGGACTGCTCTGCACTCAGGCTGGTCTCAGCATGATCTCCAGTCTCTGAATGAATCCCTCTTATCGTGCCTGCCACTCCCACACTGACTCATCCAGCTGGGCTGCTATTACTCAGGACACACCCACCTGGGCTGCCAACAATCAGCACCCATTCCTTTCCTCAGGGCCTCATCGATCTCATGCCACTCACTGCCGCTCACTAGTCTCATGACTGTTTCAGATCCACAGCACACACTCTCACTTTTAACTCCTTGTGTTCCGGATAGGTTCACACAGCGTCATCCACTATAAAACCGGCCAGTGTGAACAGGATCATACCCTGATCCTGCATGTGATGTGCCCTGGCCATGGGAACCATGCCGGCGGTGCCTCACAAAGCATATGGACATCACATTGGACTTCTCCTTGGCTTATCATCCGCAGTCCAACGGGCAGGTGATGCGCATTAACCAAGTCCTCTCCACTTACCTCCCGTAATTCGCCAATGCTCATCACAATAACTGGAGCAGTTTCCTTCCTTGGGCGGAATTCACTTACAACAATCACTCTAGTGAGTCGTCAGCTAAATTTCCCTTTGTCATGGTATTCGGGCAACATCCTGGTGTACCTCTTCCGTTCTCCTCAGCGTCCGGCAACCCGGCAGCAGATACATTGCTCGTGGACTTTACCAAGATCTGGAGTGAGACCAGAGACGCCCTTACAAAAACTTTCGGCAGGATGAAGAGACATGCCGATAAGAGACGCTTAGATGCACCGTTTTATCTCCCAGGTGATAAAGTGTGGCTTTTTTCCAGATATGTCAGGTTGAAGGTGCAATCCTACACGTTAGAGCCGCGTTATATCGGTTCTTTTGAAGTCCTTGGACGCATCAACAACATTGCCTACAAGTTGAGACTGCCTGCCTCACTTCGCATCCCCAATTCCTTTCATGTCTTGTTGTTGAAACCGGTGGTACTTAATCGTTTCCATCCATCCTCTAGATCCGTGCCACGGCCTCTCAGCTCTGAGAATGTCTATGAGGTCAGGGACATCCTTGCCATGAAGAAGAGTAGAGGCAAGACCCTCTTCTTGATTGACTGGGTTAGCTTCAGTCCTGAGGAGAGGACCTGGGAGCCACGGGAGAACATTGATGCGCCACGTATTCTGGCGAGATTCTTAGCGCACCTTCGGAGGAGGGGGCGTGAGGGAGGGGGTACTGTTAGGTCCCCTGGCACTGCTCCCCAGCTCACCTCTCCTAGGTTGGCATCCTCTGCTCCTCTGACGACCGGGCATCTAGCGTCCAGGTGTACTGTGTCTTGGAGCCACCGCCGGGTTCCCTTCCTGTCAGCTGACCACCGGGCTCACACATGAGCACATTACAATAGTCGTATTCATGTGACCAATCAGCGGTCCACTAGGTGCACTCCTCCCCTGTGACTCTAAGGGCCGGCACGGCCCAACCTGACACTCCCCTTGACCAATGACTGCTCTTCCTCTGGTATATTAGGCCACCTCCACTGATGAGAGGTGCATGATTATTAAGTTAGTTTGCTTCTGCTTTGCTGACTGTTGGTCAGGCCTTCCTTGTACTCTCCTCCGGTAGAGCCATTCCTGCTCTCCTTGTATCCTGTTACCTGGAACCCTAGCTGCACTCTTCCCCAGTAGCACCATTCCTGCTCTCCTAGCCTTGTACCGTTACTTGGAATCCTTAGCTGTGCTGTAACATAGGCTAACCTCACGAGCCGCCCCCCTGGTACTAGCAGCTGTGGTATTTAGACCCCCTGGGCTTGCCCCTGACAATCCCTGTATAGGGGTTGGTTAAACTAGGACCAGCTCACCCAGGGGAGTTTGGTACCACGGCCCAGTGGGTCCAATCTAGGGCGCCTTCACATTGTAAAAATTACCTTATAGCTAAATTCTTAGCTGTTTTTTCTCTAAAGAAAATGTATCATGAAGGCCCACAACAGGTTCAAGAGAAGCAAACTGTATGACTGAAGGTGCCTACATCACAGCCACTGCCATCAGTGAAGGGCTATGAGGAGCACTCATCAAACTGGATTCCTGATCCTGCAACTAGGATTGTGATGATTCTAAGTTCTGGTATTCTTTAGCCAGATCCAGAATCATAGGCAACAGATTCTTCACCTAATCACAAAGAATGTGAATAGGATCCATTCTAGTTAAAGAGAAAAACTGTTACCATCAGTCTTAGGCCAGGGTCACATTTGCATTGTGACATGATGCAAGTGTGGAGCCCACTGGGACAGGGTATTCGGTGCCGGACCGAGGTACTGCTGGGGATATCACGGCGGTCTTGGTCTGGACCGTGTCCTGGGTTCCGCAGTAAATGGGGGGTATATTTGCAGGGGAGTTTGTCGTGACGCCACCCACGGGTTGTGGTCAGGGTGACCACCGCTGCTGCAGAACCTCTGGGGATGATGTTTAGCAGCCGGTGATGTAACGGCTCTCGGCGGGTATAGCCTGGTTCCCCGGGGCAGTGGTAGTTAAAGTTTATGATTAGTGCAGAATAGGGGTAGTAGTAGAGATGATGAGAGTTGGTGAGGGAGAGTAGGGCTTGAGTGCAATGATCACACAGACTCACAGTTTTGTAGTTTTCCAAGGCTTTACTGCAGATGTTATTAGCAGAGTACTGTCCACGGAGTCTGTACTGGGGCCGCGTTGCTCCCACCCTGTCTGGGTCCTCAGCTCCCTCTCCTGCGCTTTGTGTGTGGCCCTGCTGCTGCTTTAGGTGAGCTGCTGACCTTGTCTCTCCTCACAGGTACCCACTGGCTAGGCAACTTGAGTCTGTCCATGTGTTTCTGACCCTGCCGTGTTGCTCTGCTGAGGTACGGTGTAGGTATGTAACCTCCACTATCTCTGTGTTTTCTGTGCTGCGTGTTTCAGTCACAGATTTGGATCTGGTATCCGGTCCCTGTGCTCCTCCAGGGCGAGTTATGAGGTAGCTCAGTCTCCCAGATGTGTTCTCCTGTTTCTTTTAACTCCTCTGCTCAGACCCTGGCTAGGACTGGAATTGAGTAGCAGACTGTGGAGAAGCCTGAGGCAGCCTCTTTACACCACAGTCTTTTCTTCCTCAGTGCTTCACCGCACTTAACTACTCTCTTCACAGTACTGCTATGTACTGAACTAACTACTTCCTCTTTACACCAGAATAT